>PVIJ01012645.1:0-48593 GCA_004024925.1 Scalopus aquaticus
ACATTCTTCAAAGAAATAGATCGACTACTGATGAAATTCATATGGAACCACAAAAAACCTCACATAGCTAAAGCCCTACTAACTAAAAAGAAAGAAAACGGAGGAATTTCACTCCCTGATTTCAAATTATACTACAGAGCCATAATAATTAAGACAGCATGGTACTGGAACAAAAACAGACAGAAAGACCAATGGAACCTAATAGAATACCCAGAATTTTTTTTTTTATTTATACATGCAAGCTGGGGTACAGGCCAGAGGCGTGGGGCGGCGAGAGTGTTCACCAGAGACAGAGCGGGTAGCAGAACAGGCAGATCAGAAATACACTGCTGAGGGGAGCAGCGGGCGAGGCAGGAGAGGTCTGCCGCGCCATGTGGGATTCTCCCTGGCTGGGTGTCGAACTCGCGTCGCTGCTGCCGACAGCTCCACAGCGCAGCGCTTAACCGCTGCGCCACCAGGGAGGCCCAGAATACCCAGAATTAAAGCCACTAAGTCTTAAACCTTTAGATGTCAGATGTCAACAAAAGAGAAGGTATGCCTGCCCTGATCTGATCTTTTTTGAGCTTTGTATTGTATTACAACATGTTAGATGCTTAATGTAGTTTCCAAGTTTCCAAAATTAAAACTATTCTACAGATGACCATCTTAAAAATATCCTGCCATGCTTAAAAAATATGAGCTACAGAAAATTATTATTTCACTTGGAACTGGAAATAGAAATTGGTGCCAAAGCATCAGTCACTTTACAGTTTTCCAGGCTCAGTCTTTGCAGATAAATGTGTTTGGGGAAGAAATTCAGGTTTGTATAATGGTTCTTATGCTTGAAAGTTATATTGTGATTTTGAGATGTTAGCATACATTTCTGTATATAGAATCAGTACATAGAAAAGAGGAAGGGCAAGTTGGACGTGACCAGTATACCTAAGAAGAAACCACAGATACCTAAGGAAGCTAAGTCCCTCTACCAGGGAGGGACAGACCTGAGCCTCGGTGTTCTCCTAGCATAGTATTTTTTTCATCACATTAAAATACTCTGAGTTCTCCTTTTGATGTTTTATCTTAACATATTTGTGTTTCAACTTTTAAATTGTGTAGTTGATCAACTGAATATCAAGGAGAAACACCCCCTGAATGTCTTCTCAACGCTCACTACTCTGCTGCTTCACTGCTTCACTCTGATCCCCAGACATGTGGGGTTTTCTATGCATTGGGCATTTGTGACACCAGCTGGGGGTTTACAGTTTAACTCTTCTGATAGCATCTACCTGGAGAAGCGTCTGCTCCCACAGGCGTGGAGCTCAGCCCTTCATGACTGCCCCTCTACTTCAAGTGTCAACAGTCCAGTTGTCACCTGAGCTTCTGACTAATCAGCTATAAATTGGATATTGACAGCAGGATATTGAAATGGACCTCTTGTTTGTTCTCATTTTTCTTGCAGTAGAGCTACTGACCTTAAACAAAAGCAATCAATTATTCCAACAACAAAATGGGTTTACTGGGAAACAACACTGGTTTTTATTCTTGTGTTGTGCCACGAGTTGCTGCCCAAACAGGACATGCAGAAGAAATGGGTTTGGAAAGTGCATGTCTCATAGTGAGACCACATGCCCCCCTCCATGGCCCCTGGTTATTCCTCCCCTCTCCAAGTTCCTCTAGGGCTGGGAAACAGCGTCACTTGCCACGGGACATGCAAGACACAGTGGGTCCCAAAGTTTGCTGATTCTGTGCGTGTGGTGGGCACTCTCAAGCCTCCTGACCTCATCAAAATGTAATGCCTGAATATTAATATTTAGTGAAAGAATACAGTAATATCAGTATTAATATTGGCAGTGTTAGAGTCCAATCAGGAAAAGGAAAGCCACGACAGTTATGTGAACAGAGAACTGAATATAAAGAGTAGGTTAAATGGATATTAGAGAACTGAAGCTGCAGAGAGGGAACAAAGGATATAGGGCAGCAACAGCAGCTGCAGGTAGCAGTTGCCTGCCTGTGTTGGGGGAACAAAGAGAAGAGGCTGGATTTACCCAAATGTGGGAGACTGGAGTAGGACACAGAGCTGGGTCCCAGATCTGGAGCACTCAGAGGGCCCCCGGGGAGTTGGAACCAGACCTCAGAGAAGGGGAGGCTGGCGAGCTAGTGCTGGTACCACCAGAGCTCAAAGCAGGGCTTGGGGAGCTGGACACAGAGCTCTCAGCCAGTTGGCTTGTTGCAGGTATCCTTTAGGGGTGTGCAAAAGGCTGTGTCTGGGACTGGGAGTGTGCAAACACTTGGGAACCAACCACCACAAACAAATGCTGCTGCCTGAGTAAGGGTGGTTGCCAGGTAGCTCTGGCAAGAACAGGAAGCAACCAGAAAGGGCCTGGTCCTGATCCCTCCTCTGACCTTTCAGGCTCTGCTGGGGGCACCCTGTCTGCAGGGCCACTTGGCAAAGAAGAAATGTCATTTGCAGAGCCTGTGAACACAGTACGCACACAAGCAGTGTGGAGAAGGGAGGGGAGGACACAAGCTCAAATATGTTAGGTGGCTTTTATTCTCGTGTTCTGCCACGAGTTGCTGCCCAAGCGGGACTTGCAGAAGAAATGGCTGAAATCTGCTGTTTTTAAAAGTTGTATCAAAATACACATATGATTCTGGAACTAGTTTCCAATGTGGGGATGGGAAGGTTTCCACACATCACCAAGCAGTTCTCCAACAGCAGCTGGGCGTCTTATACATTCAACTCAATTCTGATACTGCCTACCTGCAGACAGTGTCAGATGCCACAGGTTAGGGATTCGGTCCTCCAGGACTGCCCCCACCCACACCCACAGCCCCACTTCAGACAGTCACCAGTTCAAGTCCCGCTTGTCACCAAGGGTTCCGACCAGCAAGCTATGGATGGGAGGCCTCTCTTCCTTGGATTTGATTAATTTTGTTAGAGCAGCTCAAAGAACTCAGAAGAACATTTTACTCACTAATCACCTGATTATCATGAAAGAATGTAACTCAGGAACAGCCAGAGGGCAGAGACTCAGTGGGTAAGGTAAGAGAAAGGGCACAGGGCTTCCACACCCAAGTATATCATTCTTCCCACAACTCCATTTGTTCACCAAATTGGAAGCTCTCTGAACGCCACCCTTTGGGGTTTTTATAGAGGCTTCACTACATAGACATGATTGACTGACTATTGGCCACTGAGTCCCTCTCCAGTCCTCTTACCTCTCCAGGTGTCAGAAGATTTCATTTAAAGAGATTTTTTCGGCATCTGGATGCCCCTTCTCTATCCGTCTCTGTCTCACTCTGTCTCCTCTTCCCCTCCTAGTTCAGGTGCTACTACCACAGTCTCCCACCACCCAAGCACCCACAGTCCTCCACTGTAGCCCATTCCGCTCTTTGTTCTTGCCCCACCTCCCAAACCTGTAAGCCTCAGTTCTACAGTCAGATTTCTAGGGGTTGTTTTAAATTTGCATATTCCCTTTTTAAATATCAGAATAATCTTCCAATGTGCTGCCCAGGATCCCATTACCTTTATCTTAGACTGAGGCTGATTTTGTCAAATTGATACCAACAGCAAATGTCTGGGGTTGCTGAGTAATATTTTCATTTTTCTTAAAGCTAATATTTGATTTCCTTAGTCTTATCTGGCATTCTCTAGTCTACAAAATCATCAGGGTTACAATGAATATGGCCTCCCTGTTGCCTGCGCAGGAACAACCTTTGTTAACAAAGTTCATCACCAATATCGTGCTGTGTGAGTTCTTTTTTCCTGCTTTGTATTCATCTCCTGTAACCACTGACACCCCTCACACACATACACACACCCAATCTTATATCACTTTAATTTCCTTTATTTGGATTTTGAAGATAATGTCTTACTCCTAAATGAAGTCAGTTTAGACATGTAGATAATTTTCAAGAAAATAAAATATTCTTAGGGGTTATTTGATTTACCTACTCTTCCAGCCAATGATAGCACCAGCTGCCACTCCTGCTCCCTCGCTAGCTACCAAAGTGGGGTTAACAGTGCAAATTTTGGAATCTTTGCCATTTACTATCTCTGTAACCTTAGAAAATCATTTTGGTTCTCAGTGCCTCACTTTTCTCATCTATAAAAAGGGGTAACTGGTTGTTCTTATTTCGAAGTTACTGGGAAAATTCAATGAGCTAATATATGTTAAACAGTTATAATGACCTGGATGATAGGAAATAATATGTTTGTATGTGCACATGCGTGTGTGTTACTGTTGTTACTAATTTACTAAGTTCATCAGAGAGGTTATAATTGGTCTCATTTCTTCTTTTTTGCTTATGCCTGAACACCTGGTTTCCCCCTATTATCTTCTGAGCTCCAGCTTAGGTGTTAGCCACTCCCAGGAACCTTCGCTGCCCCTCTCTTGCTGAGGCTGTGTGAGTTGCCTCTCCTGTGCACTCCTATAACACCTGCCCACACCTGCATCACAACTTCCATCCCACCTGATATGGGCCCTTGGCATTTGTGGTTTTGAATACTCCTGATAACCTAAAGGTCCATGATATTTAGTAACTTGTAATGGGATTAAAAACAGACAGATATTGATATTGATCAACAGGCAGATATTAGTCATCCATATATTATGATTAAATAAGGGAAGGCATAAGTTTGAGGATTAAGAACCCCTAATGATGTATCTTTCCCAAAAGTAAAGTTTCTATTATATTCTAATGTTCTATCTTTTATATATTTTTCATATTAAATTCTGCATCCCTGAACGGGGGGTGCCAATTTATCCTTATCCCTAGTGCCTTACACAAACTGGAGATTTAATTAATATTTGTTGACTGAATGGAGGTGTGTTTTTAATTCAATCTAGAAATTACTTTTTTTCTTAAAAACTGACTATCCCTGAGCCATTGTTTGAGGTGCTGACTTTCTTCCTATAAAGCTAAGTTCAAAATTTCAGAAGGTTTGAGTTATCTTTACCCTAGAAGATGACTTCCTACTCATTCCAGAAGAATACATGCATTTCTTTTAATACTAACTACAGCTGAGATACATGATTAATGAAAAAAAAAAAAAGGACTCATCTGAAAAACTGTTTTTTAGATACTAGCCTATTTTGTCCTTTCCCAGAAACTTCTTAAAGAAGATAATATGATTCAGACTGAGACAAGCTGGATCATAATTGAGTAAATTTATGGCAAGTCAATTATATGTAAAGGTGTTTTAGGGGTTACGGTTTACAGAAAGAAAAAGTCCTCTGCCTTGCACCTACCAAGTAGCTCACATATGCCTTCTGCATTATCAAATATTCTTTTCATTTGCTGTACTATCTGACGAACTTGTCTGAGAGGGATAATTCATTTGGGCATGAATGCCTGAAAAGAAGGCACAGACCATGGGACTTGTAGATCAGGGCAAGGAAGGATAAGTCCAAATGGAAAGCATTTCGTTTGGAAGCTAGCACTTGGATGCTCAGTAAACAAACATCATCTCATTCGTGATTAAGGCAGTTCCAAACTATGAAAGAAAAGATGAAATTCTTTGACTAGTAATTGTTTCAAGATCCTTCTTAAATGTTCTTTCTACAAAGTCAACTTTTGTGGCTTTCAGTGCTGCATATCAGACACCTGCACATGACTGAGAGATGACTGGGGTTACAAATTTATAAGCAAATTCCAAGAGAGAAGACCAGAGAGAAGCTTTGTAAAGCACACCCAGATTATTCTTTTTTTTAAGATTTATTTATTTTTGCATACAAGCTGGGGTTTAGGTCAGAGGTATGGGGCAGTAATAGGGTTCACCAGAGACAGAGTGGGGAGCAGAACAGGCAGATCGACCGAAATACACTGCTGAGGGGAGCAGCGGGCGAGGCAGGAGAGGCCTGCCATGCCATGCGGGAATCAAACTCATGCCGCAGGTGCAGACAGCTCTACAGCACTGTGCTTAACCCGCTGCGCCACCAGGGAGGCCCAGATTAATGAAACCAAATTGTGGTGAGTTGAGGTGCAGGGGGGAGCTGGGGTAAGCACACCACACCATCCTGAGAATCACTATATACAATATGAGGTGGTTTGAGGCACTAGGTATACAAAGGTCCTGAAGACCAGAGAAATGGTTGAGAATTGTAATCTACATTCAGATCCATCCGGCATGAGGCCCCAGATATTACAGGAGGCGTGCTCCCTAGCATACGAGGCATCCTTCACATGTCATTTTATACACAAGACCTCCACATCACAAGTTCTTTTTGCATAAAAGGTCCCTTTTTGTAACTAAGTGCTCTTTGATGGATTTCATGACAGACCTACTGTGCTATAAAAAGAAATTATAAAAAAGAATAACTAGACACACTTATCAAAGTAACGTGAAAGTAGCTGAGATGAGCAATTACTGAGCAGATATACTGTGCTGGAATGATTTAATAAAATTTAGTAATATTGTCTAAGTTAATAAACATTTAATTAAACCACTGGAATCAAAGTTGACTCTCAATGCTTATAATTTTTCCAGGAACAAGATGAAATCATTCAATTTAGTTCCAGGAGAAAATACTGTCATGTCTTACAGAAGGCTCAGGAACTGATTTATAAACTGCTCTTACAATTCTGGTAAACTCTCCAGGTTAACGGTTTCTTTTTAATCTCTACTTTCTGGATAATTTATGCATAGGTTAAAAGACCAACTTCTGCTGTAGCTGATTTAATATTTTTATTATACGAAATGACATTTAGCTTTTATGTTTTTCCTAATAGAGCCTGTATTCCCTTCATACGAAGTGAGTCATCATGTGAAGGACCTCACTATTTGATTTCACCTCTACTGCTTTGCATGTGCATTCTACATTAAGAAAGTCACAAGAAGCAACTGTCACTCTCTTTGGGTGGAAACTGCTTCAGTTCACAAAGATAAGTGATTTTCCTTCATCACAAGATGACTCAGGTTAGTAGATTTTGGCTATTACTACAATTCAAATAATAAGAGTTTGGGGGGAAGCTATGCATATTAAGTAAACCTAACTAGTTCCAATCCTATCATTTTAACTTTGTTACAATGGATGGACGGTAAGTTGAGTTTATTTTTGCATGAAGTAGAAAAAGGAATGTGAAAAATAGTTGTCATGCAGGGTAAGTTAAAAGCATAAGAATAGATTTAATTTTGTTTTAGAAAACAAAATGCATTTCTAAGACTTGAACACATTGTGAGATGATAGCTATTTTATAAAAATTTGTATTTGAAAATAACATGTAGATTCTAAGCTAGGAGGATCACATATGAATAAAAATTAGAAATATGTATTTTATAGTGAAGCCTTTTTTTTTATAATATAAAGCCTTTGAACTGTCCCAACCAACTTGTATTTTCACTTTCAAATTACAGTTTAATTTTGTCTTTGAAATTTAAAGCAATTTTATGTTATCTTTTTTTTTTAAGTACTTTATCTTCTGTGGCACTTATACTCAGGGGGAAAACATATGATATTTACATTTGTTTTTACTGACAAAAATGTGTCTTCATGATTTCCCATCGGTTTAGACAATGTCAAAATTTAGTATTTGTTATATGTAATTTGTTATAGTCAATTATACCTAAATAAAGCTATTAAAAATAAAACAAAAAATGAGTGTTTTCTATAAAATACAAGAATATTTTTTCCCAGAACTAAATTGAATGATTTCATCTTGTTCCTGAAAAAATTGTAGACATTAAGAGTCAACATTGACAATGGTGGCTTAATTAAATATACACTAAGGATTTAAGAAAATGTTACTAAATTTTATTAAACCATTCCAGTACAATTTATCAGCTCAATATTAGCTATTTTCATGTCTTTTTGACAAGTTTTCCTAATCATTCTTCATTATTCACATTTATTACTCATTTATTCATTAAAGATATTTAGACCTATTATACTATTTTATATATGTCTAGAGCTAGATCCAATGGGCTAAATGAAGATGAACATGAAAAGTCTCTTCTGTAGAACTTCAGAATCTAGTAGAGATATTAAGTCACTATAATAATTTGTAGAATACAAAATATTTCATGTTCTATGAAATATGGGAATTAAGGAGTTTATATTTGAGAAGATTAGAGGAGGTCATAGACAAAAATTACTGCTTGGCTCACAATATTAAATTAGGTTTTAAAAAGTGGGATACAACAGTTTTATTCCGTTTTCTCTGATTTTGTCATATCGGGAAAGAAAAATGTTACTATTTATGAAGAAGAAAATAGGACACAGAAACAACTTATCTTCTAATAGGACTGGTATTTTTTACTTTTTCAGAATCTAGATAGTCAATATTTCTTATAATGAGTTGTTGAATACATATATATATAGTGGACCCTTGAATAATGCAGGGGTTAAGTGCACTAACCCCACCACACAGTTGAAAATCCCACATATCACTGCCCCTGAACCAATGATTTTGTCTATGGCTATGGGATACCATGACTGGCCCGATCTGGTCAGTGCCCATCCATGGAGGGCAAGATACAAGTTATCAGAAGAAGGGTGATGAACAAGCAAAAACAATAGTCTACTTGGAGTTGAGTATACCTAGAGTGGTCTTTTAAAACTGTAGATCAATTAGAATTCTTTATCTGCAGGATTTCTCAAAACATGTAGTATATGTTACATGCATATCCCTCAAAGGGGGGATACAAAATGCACCTTGAACAACTGTCCCTTTTCATCTAGAGTATTTTATGAGTATAGAATTTGACAGCATAAAGAAAAGGAAGCCTGGGGAAACAAAATTGTATCTTCCTTGCTTCACTGGGAACCATGCATTCTCATTTTAATACTAATCTTACTAGCTTAATCACATTATCAAACTCACAAGATATTTGTTTGAATCTATAAATCATACGGAAATGTTACTGAAAGTTAAATCCACAGAGTCTCAAAAAATGTCATATTGAATAGTCCCAATTCTACAACTCAGTTAGTTTTCATTGTCACTTAACATTTGTAGGTACAATATAGTAAAATGAATTTGTTCTAGGATTCTTTGACTTATATTTCCTGATTGATTCCTTGAGGGGAAAAATATAAATAAACTTAAGTCTACTGAGATTTTGATTAAAAAGCAAAGAACTCAGTGTCTGGCTTTTCTTGTGTGTAGGCAGTTAGAGCCAGCCATATGTTTACTTTGTAAATTCTAGTTGAGGGTGCAATATAAGCTGTTTCAATTTGGGTGGAAGTTTTGTCAGACCTCACAAATGAGATTTGTACTCTGTTAGGAATTTGCCAGATTTTTTGTAGGGGCTGTGGGCAGTTCCATAGTAATTCAGAAAACCTACTGCTAATTTGCCTTCTTACGAGTAAATCCTAAAAGCTCTTCCTTGCAAGAAGGAATGAAGGAATTAGAATATCACCATTTGGTAACAGTTGTAGTAATAATTGCTTTGGGCGAGAGTGCAAAAGAGCTGCTGGAATTGGCAGGTGAGAGTATCAGAAACAAGAGATCTACGTGATCTCAAAGTATCACTACACAGATATTTCTTAAATACTAAGGGTGGGGGAGATATTTTATAGTGGAGTGGCTAATCAGACAATATCTTCACCCAGAGATTCCTGCTTCTCAGGGTGGGAGGAAGAGGTGGTAAGGACAGGTCTCAGAGCTTGTCCAGGGACAATACTTTCTTTTACCAGCCTCCCATCTGCAAGCTTTTGTGTATAAGTTCCCTTCCCTTCCCACAAAAATTCACTGTTCCTTCCACCAAAGCTCATGCTACCTCTGTTTTCAGAGTTAGATCCCATTCTGGTTCTGATTATTACTGTTTGTTCCTCTATTGAAAGTCTGCATTGTGCTAAGTACTAGGGGGTCAGCATTAAGTTACACAAACCCTTGTTCTCTAGAACCTTCCAGCCATTTCTAGAGAATAATATCTAAGAGACTGTTATAGCCTTTGTAATCTGTCAAGGTATGCATGGGATGCAACAGGCATCAAAGGGTAGGACTGAACTAGCTGATATGTACCAATAGAGGGAAATAGGTGATTCATTGTGATTCAAAATACTTTCAAATTGATTGATAAAACATCACAATCTGAGCTCCCAACTATTTCCTTGAGATATTCTTCACTCATGTGCCATAAGATAATAATTGAAACAGCAGAGACCCATAAGATCTGCTCTTATGTATTTCCCACCCCTTTTGATTGTCCTTGTCCAGTGTGGAAAGTCAGAGACAGCTTAAGAGCTTTCTGGCAGGCATGAAGCTGGGCCAAGAGTGAGTAGAGGTTAGCCAGGCAAAGCACAGCATCTAGTCAGGCCCAGGCATGACAGATTGTGTTTCCTCAAAAAGAAAAATAAGGATTATTGCGTACTATAGGCTCATCAAATGCTGGGGAAAGATGGCAAGAAATGGCAGCAAGAGGTAGTTGAGACCAGGTCAGAAAGAGTCTTATATGCTCTCCAAAGTCACCTGAAATTGATCAGACAAGGTATAGAATGCCTTTAAATAAGTTAAAGTAATAGAAAGCAACACAGTTATTCAAAAGATAGTATTCAAAAGACACGCATAATTGAACAAAAGGGACTGAAGGGCCAAAAGAAAAATCTATTTATAGACTGCTGAAACAATTCAGTCAAGGAATGAACACTTTTCTAAAATAGAATCACAATGGTATGTAGAAATTGTTGGGATTCAAAGGCAGTAGGAAGGGGAGGGGCAAGAACAAAGAAGAAGGGAGCACAATGGATCATAGTGAAGGGCTGTGGGTGCTTGGTGGTGGGTGCACTATGGTAATAACACCTGAATGGGGGACCCTATACTCCCAAAATACCAACAATTATCTAAACCAAAATTACCTCAATTTAAAAAAAATAAGTAGAATCCACAGGGGGTAGTGACTGTGTTAAAATGATGAGCTACCTGTTAGAAATTTTCAATCTATTCAGCATCAGATAGATTTTATCCAAAGTGAAGCTGCAGTAAGACTTTGGTATATACTTGAAAAATGAAGAATTGATCTTGCACAGGAATTTACAAGATTGCTCTTTACCCAAATCATCATTTTCAAAAGATATGCAGGTAAAAATAATGCATCTGCTTGTCTTTTGACAACCATGGTGAGGTTACAGTGATGGTTTTGTTCGTTGCAGCTAGTAAGAAAGTGTAAGAACAGCACGTTTGCAGTTGCTGGTTCCCCATTTTAGGAAAACTGTTCCTTCAGCATCTCTGGTGCATAATCTGACCTGGTCCTCTGGGGGTTCTGTTTCCCCCAGGATGGATCATGAGGCCGCCCAGCTGGAGAAGCAGCATGTGCACGCAGTGTATGAGAGCACTGCTCCTTACTTCAGCGATCTACAGAGCAAAGCCTGGCCTCGGGTCCGCCAGTTCCTCCAGGAGCAGAAGCCAGGCAGCCTCATCGCTGACATAGGTAACCTACAGTTGTGCCACACAACCTGAAATATATCCCATTGTGTCTTTCCTCTTCAGACTCCTTTTTCATTTTTGCACCAACCAGAAGTCTAAAACTGTATCTTTGCCATACTACAACCCAGACTAATCACCAATAGGTGAATAAGTAAAATCTTCACTGCACAATGAAAAAGATGTTTTAAAACAAATTGAAATTTGTTTATTTTATTAAACTTACTTTATTAAAAAAATTGAAACATAAAAAAGAAACAAGTAAAGAGAAAACAAAGAAACACAAGGGGATTAGTAGAAGAAAAGAAAGTAGAATAATATGAGGATCTCCAAAAGGAAAGTTTTATGCTTCTAGGTTTTTCACTTAACTAAAGTCATCAACTATTAATTGATTGGTCATTAGGTTAGTAATTTATAATTAATTACTGATAAAACTTTGCATAGGTAAAAGTTATCTAGAGGTATCGAGTTCCTGTTGCTATAGAAATTCTTTCAGTGGCACAACTTTTCATTGACTGTGGTTTTATGACTCCTATCACCTCATTCCTCAACCAAGCTGATGTGCTGGAATGTGTGAGAACGACTCTTGACTGAGATTCAATCTTGGGAGCAGGTATCAGGAATTAGTGAATAGGAAGTGCAGCCTAAATGAAAAGAACTTCAGTGATACAAAGATGGCGATGCAGAGGATCTCAGATAGCACTGGGGTCTGTGTAAGTATGGCAATGCCTCGACTTGAAATGGACTAGTCAACTTCAGGTCATTAGATGGTGTGTAGTGGGCATTCTGTTTTGAAATCTTTACTTGGATTAGTTTAGAAAGCAGGAGAAAAAGCAGAGCTCGTTTCTTTTTTAATAAAGCTATCTTTTTACTTAATATCAGAAACAATCGTCCTAATAGCTTTAAACATTTTATTTTTGAATTTAAACATTTTATTATAAAATGACTTCTCAGTAGTTAAGATTACATTTGCTACTTAACTTAGTGCATTTAGTCCCCAACTCTGTGATCAGATATAATTTGCTGTCTAGCTTTAACCATCAGCCTTTTATTGAGGCCATAAAATTCAGCATACCTACTATGTGGTAGAAACCATGCCTGCAGAATGAAAACCTATTCTCTCACCTCAGGCCTAAAGAAAGGGATATAGGAAATGGAAAATAAATAGGCTATATACTTCTTTTCCCAAAGGGAAAGAAAATTTTCTTTTAGATAAGGTCTTAGCAAAGACCTCAATTTTAAAAATATAGTTGTTTCTTCAAAGTTCAGAGGGAGCATTCAGATTTAGTTATTTTCAGCAAATTCTTGCCCACCGTGGCCAAAATATTTCTGGAGTTAAAAGAATTCAATGTGATTAGATGTTTCCCTCTTTAGTCATAGCGTGATGCAGAATAAAAAACAGAGGGGAATGTAAACATGTAGACACTGCTCTCTTTAGCACTGTGAAAGGTTATCACCATGATTTTGTAGGAGAACATGATTGTTATGTACTGGAGCTTGCCTCAGTACCAAAGTGTTCTGATTTATTTCTTGCACACTGAAGATTATGGGGTGACTATGCCTGGCAATATTTTTTATTTCCTCACTAGGATAAAATCTTCCCTTTCTAACAGCTCTGTATATGCACTTAAGAAATGAATAACTGCATCTCATTTAGGAGTTTCACTACCATCCTTAAAAATAAATGCCATTAGGAATGAATATAGGATAAATCAAGTGCACCAGTGGCACTGGGAACACTTCAGGAGATGATGAGATTTGAAAAGGCTTCAGTTTCTTCATTGCTACCAGGTGCTCTCTGGATAGTTCTTCTAACTCTAATGGCCTTTGAATCTGTTTTCATTAGCATCTATGAGTAGTTTTCCCTTCCATTTCTCTAAATTTATCCCCTGAACCAATTTTAAAAAGGCATATGAGCCAACAAGACTTTTTTCTTAAAATATACTATCATCTTTAAAATGTTGAGGATTTCAATTTTAGAATATTTTTGTAAATTATATTTTCCCCATGATTGCCCTCCAATATTGGACACTTTTTCTCATAAGCATGCTTAGGAACCAGTTACTATGAGATTGAAACTATTTCTAATACCCCCATAATTTACACTGAAAAAAAACAATGTTCGGAAATCTTATTTTTTATTCACATACTGTCCACTGTCTCAGCTGGCATCAAGAAACATTAGTTGTGCGTTCAGTATCTCAATTAATTTTGAACAACATCTTTTGAAGAAGAGATATTTAAAAGTGTGGTAATTTAATGGCATATTTCGGACAGAGCAAATGAATAATTTTGGATCAACTAGATTTTTCTTCAGGAAAATATCAGGCAGAAATATCTATAATACCAGAAGAAATAACTATCAGCCCGAATGATATTTTAATATTTCTGGAAAAGGAACTAAATGACATTAGATTTATAGATAGCTTTGTTTCATGATGTTTATTCAAGTTGCTACCTTGTTCATTGTAATAGCAGTAAGCTCTGAATGATTTAAATCTTTAGGCTGTAAAAATCTTGAATTATTTGGGTCTCTGCAATCAGAAAATGCTGTCCCAAAAAATTTTTTTAAGTATTTTTCAGACTGAATCAGTACAGATTGTATAAAACCAAGCACTGACCATAGATTGGGTTTTTAAAATGTTGGAATCCTTTTTGTATTTAAATTCAAATTTAAAAAAATTTTAAAAGCCTGTTTTATTATGTTATTTTACTTATGGCCATTGAAAGGTTGCTGACAGTAGTCTATTTTCCATAGCCAGGAAATGCTAAGAATGTTTGGAGAACGAACAGGAGAGTAACAATTTAAGATATAGATATGCATAATGAAATTCAAATGTGAAGGCAGTTTTTGTAAAGAGACTCTACACCAGGCTTGGGATGCTAAGGAACTATCAGTCCCTGCTGGCTAGCACCATTTGGGGGTTGTGCTAACCTGCCAAGCCCTATGGATAAAACCTCATTAAATATTTTTTTCCACTCCTTTTTCCCTCTTTTATTCTATATGAAAATATGTAAGCGCTCTCTGATTTTGTGTATACCTTCTGTACCATGTTATATTCTGCCATGGTAGTTAATATAAAATTACTCTATCTCTTGATATAAGAAAAACTAACGGTTTTCCACTTTCCACTAAGGATAGCATGTAACACGGGTTTTTCTCTTGTAGGTTGTGGGACTGGAAAGTATCTTAAGGTGAACAGCCAGGTACATACCCTGGGCTGTGACTACTGTGGGCCATTGGTAGAGATTGCCCGGAATAGAGGATGTGAAGTCATGGTATGTGACAACCTTAATCTCCCCTTTAGGGATCAGGGCTTCGATGCCATCATCTCCATTGGAGGTAAGGCAGCCCAGCCACATGCTCGCTATATGCCATGAGAATAATGTGATGTAGTTTAGGCCACTCTCACAGCTCACCATCCGTCTTCCTACAAAGTTCTATGTAATTGATTTTATCTCATTTTTATTGACTGATATTAAATGTACATTTGATTGTTTTACCAGTTAAACATTCAAACTGTTATTTTTGGTGACTCATTCCAATTTCGGTATAAGAAAGTGTTAGGCACATTTTACTCATTGAAAGGAGTATTTTATGATATTAAAATGATCTGCCAAGGGGATACAGAGATGTAGAAGTCACAATTACATTCTTAGGCCACAAGTGGGCTGTTATTAGAATATCATAGGACTAATGCATCCAGTGTCACCTGGAAGGATGTCTCATGCCACTTGCCACTCACTGGTACTCAAGTCACTGGGGAAGGAGGTGCCACCTGGTCCAGATTGCATGTGTTCATACTGCCACTCTGCTCTCTACCTGCCAGCAACTATTCATAAATCTAGGGGACTATGTTTCTCATATCAAACAAGTGTGCCCATAAGACACATGCCAAAATGAAAAGAAACAATAAAAATCCATGCCTGAAATATACAGAGGTAAGACTCCTGTTACTCAAAATATGTATTCCTGAAACTTGGTCATATTTAAATACGCTGAGAAACTTGCTATTTAAGAGAGTGGTATGGCAAGTTCTGTTGCAAAGCAAAAGAATCTCATATAGCAAATTATTTACTCCAATACACTTTTTAAAATATTTCTCTATTTGATCATATATAAAACTGAATGACTATATGAAAATGTATCTCTCTTTTGAAATAAATGAGAAACTGATTTATTCAATAAAAATGGGGACTATATTTTTGCATAGTGAGGGGATGCAGGCCTGGATGCCATAACCTTAGAACTGACTGGCCAGAGATGGTTGTCATGGAAACCTGCTCTATGACAACCCTACCTCTTTGCAATTCAACTGAAGTCTATTTTGGCTGTCAGCATTAAGAGGAAGACTTGTTGCACCAATGCCTTGAATCTAGTGGAAAGAATGTTTTTGGTGTGGTCATTCCACTTGAGAATTAGAAATTGCTAATTTCTCTTTGCTCTTTTATAATTTCTGTTAGTTTAGGTTTGAATGGCTATGTACAATTATGTGTCATTGAGCCATAAGGATACTATCACATGGAGACACTGACCAGCATTCCTACTACTGGGGATGCCCCTGTGCATACAGTTAGGTCCCTCTCTGCTCTCAGTTTATCACATACCTACTCGCAGAAGAAATGGAACACACCTAGTTGCCATTTTCTAATTAAAAAATCCTTTTTTAATTAGAAACAGAACAATGTTTTTATGAACTGTAATTGCAAATTAATAAGATGTGGTCATTTTCAATTAGATTTCACATTTAGGACTCTGAGAAACTTCAATAGGTGCTCTCTATTGATATTTTTTTACTTTCCTATCTGAAGTATGTATTTTCCTATCTAGGATTCTGTATCTTTTTTAAAATTTTTTTATTATTATTCATATTTTTTACATTTTTGTGTATTCCCCATAGGTTACCCACCACCAATTCACCTGTGAACCATCACCATAGTCCCTTGTGGTCTTTTCTACCCCTTTTTGAGCCCTTATCCTCCCCCTCCCTTGCTGGATGTCTCTTTCTTGTTTGGTTCACCTATATTCCGGTTGTAAGTGAAACCATTTGATATTTTTCTTTCTTCCTGGCTTATTTCGCTGAGCATTATCCCTTCTAGCTCCATCCATATTGCTGCGAATTTTGTATGTTTATCTTTTTGAATGCTGAATAGTATTCTTTTGTGTATATATACCACCTCTTCTTGATCCAATCATCTATTTTTGGGCATAGGATTCGGTATCTTATCAGCTCTTGCTTATCTGAACATAAATATATTTTTTTTGCTTTTTCAAACCTCTTAATAATTATGTGAGAGGTAACCATCATACCTAGACAGAAATTTAATTTCTACTTGCTTTTAGAATAGACTGCAAAAATTCCATAAAAGTTGGAAATATGTTAAAATAGTATCAATTAACTATTTCATGCCTGTGATTTTCAACTTGGGGTTACATTGCTCCCACCCTTAGGGGACATTTGTCAATATTTGGAGACATTTTTGTCACAACTGTGTGTGCGTGCATGTGCGCTACTGCCATCTAGTGGCTAAGCCTTGAAAAACAAAGAATTACCTAGCCCATAAAGATACCAGAGTTCAGGTTGAAATACCCTGCTTTAGAATGCAGCTGTGCTCTCCACTATACCACCACTGATACCTGGTATTTTGAGTCCTCAGGGGAATATGCCACCACAAGGAGAGAGCAACTTTCCAGACTCAAACCTCAAAGACATGGAAGATCTTTTTATTCTATAAGATACAGATTTCAAAATTGCTATGGTAAAGAAATTCAAAGAAATGGAAGAAAATCCAGAAGAACTGATCAAAGATATACAAGAAAACTCAAAAAAAAAAAAAGAAAGAAAGAATGTTCTGAGACATAAAATTGAATAGAAGATGAAAATTGAAACTTTAAATAAGAAAAAAAAGAATAGAGATGCAGGATGTAGAAAGATCAATAGAGGAGATTTTAAATTCTGGAGAAAACAAATAACCCAATTAAAAAAATGGGCAGAAGAGATAAACAGACACTTTCCCAAAGAAAACATATAGAAGTCCAACAGGCACATGGAAAAAAATGCTCATCATCACTTATCAGAGAAATGCAAATCAAAAACACAATGAGATATTATCTCGCACCTGCAAGAATGGCCCATGTCAAAAAGAGCAGAAACAACAAGTGTTGTGGGGCAAAGGAACCCTCATACACTGGTGGGAAGGTAGACTGGCCCAGACCTGATGGAAAACAGTACAGAGGTTTCACAAATATTTAAAAATAAATCTACCATATGATCTAGCAATTCCTACGCATCTACCAGAAGAATACCAAAACACTAATTTGAAAAGATAGAAGCACTCCTAGGTTCACTGCAGTACTATTTACAATAGCCAAGGTATGGAAACAACCTTGCCCAAAGGCAGATGAGTGGATTAAGAAGATTTGCCGTGATGGTGGGTGAGCTGTGGTAACAGACATCTGAAAGGATGTGATCCTACACCTGAGTCATATACCACACTTTAGCCAATGTTACCTCAATTTAAAAAAGAAATAAGAAAAACCCTGCTTTGTGCAAAACCTGTGGATTGTAACTGCTTAGAGAGATGAGACATACCTGTTTGAAAAGTAACAATACAACACAAAATATCAAGATTTAGCAGGACTTTGAATATGATCTTTTGTAACTTCCCATATGATTCTGGAATCCAGAATTTGGTTCAAATTTTTTAGGCTCTATTTTCTGGGCTCTCAGCAGGAATACATTTCTATAGGATACATATATTGAGTACTAGTTTTTACTTCTGTGATTGTGTTTTTTAAACAAGACGGGAATTTTTTTATTCTTTAAAAATTCAACGGCATTTCCTGACATTGATAGTTTATGCAAATATATCTTATGTGTCATCTTGGTTTACATTTACAATGTTTCTGAATAGAACATAATGTATGTGCATGTTTAAATACATGAGGAATTTTTCATTTAAAAATGTTTTCTTTTTCAAAAACATTTGGCTTAAAGGGTTACTTAGTATCACAAGTTAAAAATAAATATAGAACATAATATTATAAGCTTTGGATTTTTTTGAAGATTTATTTTATTTATTTATCCATACAAGAACTAGGTATAGGCCAGGGGTAGAGGGGGTGAGAGGATTCACCAGAGACAGAATAGGGAGCAGAACAAGCAGACTTACTGAAATACTCTGCTGAGGAGAGCAGGAGGCAAGACAGGAGAGGTCTGCTGCACCATGTGGGAAGGTCCCTGACTGGGAATTGAACTCATGCTGCAGTAGCTGCAGATAGCTTCATAGTGCTGAGACTTAAGCCCTTGCGCCACCAGGGACATCAAGATTTGGATAGTTTTGGATGAAATTATGGTATTAAAATGAATAAGCACATAATAAACTCTTAAAAAATGAATAGACTTTTTTCCCTTAAAAAAAAAGAAACTTCTTTTGAAGCCCAGAATCCTGAAATATGAAGACTTCTCAATCTTCTAAAATGAAATTTTTACAGGGCAACCCTGATATACAATGGGGTGTCTAACTGTGGGTTCTCACCCATGCACTTAAAAAGGACTTGTAATAAGATCAATTGCAGGCACTCACAAAAAGGTTAATAAAAGGTTTATTTACAAAAAGGAAGGGAAATAAAAAATGAATAACTCAGAGACAAAAGAGAAAAGAGAGAGAGAGCTAAATCTGCAAATACGTCCTACCAGATCCAAAGAGCTGGAAACCCCCAATGGCACGCTGCAGCCCGGCGAGAAGCCAAGAGAGCTCCAAGGTCCAGAAGTCTGGTTATAAAGCCAACCTGGCTGCTTAACTCCACCCCTCAGTTCCCAGTAATCCTCTCTTCGGGATGATGATGGAATTAAGGGATTAGTAGCCTTTAGTGTCTTGGATCTCTTTGGTCTGAGGTGGGGTCCATAAACCTATCCGTGGAGTTTGTTGCAAACATCCCTTTTCCCCCAACAAAATTATTATTATAAAATAGTTCTTTTTAAATGGTGGGGCTTGTTTTTCTTGTATAGCCCCCCAAAATGAATACAATAAATTCTCATCATGCACAGTTACGTTTTATAAAGTTACTACAAACACTCAATTACTTAATCCCAAACCATGCTCCCAGGGGAAATAGGTGCCTGTGAACCTCTGGTCACATTTTTTTTTTTTTTTTGGTCAATTGATTAGTAAATAATCTTTAAAGATACCTCATTTAACTTTGAACTCATGGTCAGTAGCACTATAACACATTCCTGAAAGAGCAGCTCTCCTAATAGGTATCCTTGTTTTGCAAGACACCTCATAACCTCTTACACTCAAGAACACTACTGGGCACTCAGCACTATGCCCTGGGGCACTGTAAACAGAAGGATCATCAATCAAATGCACAAAAATGCAAAAACGGTGGCCCTAAGTAGACTATGAAAAGGACACTTGTTTACAGTTTGAGAGAGCTGAAACAAGAATGCAGTCATCAATTTTTGACTGAACTCAGCTGGGACTTGCACATTGGGATGTCTGAATTTTCTGCCACTCAGTGCGTGTCAAGGGATGACCACAAAAATTCTGACAGTACTGATTGTAGGTAATACAAAAATTTTAGGGAATAGCTGAATTTTCAAATACAGAATCCACAGATAACAGTCATCGAATGAATTTTTAAAATACACCCACAGATGTTCGAGAGTAAATCAGGTGCAAGTTATGGGAGATATGAAAAGCCGTGAGTGATCACAGCTAAATCTAAGCATTAACATTGTCCAATGTCTTAGCCCTGACCCAATAACTCCTTTTAGCTCTGTAACCAAGACTATGATTCTAGGAGCATGTGCTTTCAAATTTTCCTTAACAAGGGCTCTTGCTCTAGGAACTGTCTGGGATCTACTGAAGTTAAGTGATTAGAAAGGTAAGAGTTAGGATATGTTTCACCTTTTATGTCATCCTTCACTACTCATATCTGAGCAAAAGGACTTTCCTTTGGACTAATAATTGATGTTTTTTCTTGACAGTACTTTGATTCAAGGCCCCTAAGAAGTAAGACACTAGCACTTTCTATGTATTGTTCGATTTTAAAAAATATGCCTAGTCACACTTAATACTAGAGCAAAACAATCATGCTCAACTTTCACTTTCATTTGCAAAGATTAGAAGTAAAATGAAGACCTATAAGTTGAATTGCTGAAAAATATTCACAGCTATTTCATATTACATTGACTTTTTAAAAATTAAAAACAGTCATTTGGAATTATAGTTGGCTAGCTTCTCTTTGCATTATCTAAAGAGGAAAGCAATCTTTAACATGTTTCTCAACTTCTCTTTGCTTTATTAATTTTATAAACACTAATTAGTGGTATGAACTTTTTGGTGCTTTAGAGGTATCAACCATTGCTGAAAGCAATGAATTATTTCATAGAATCCCACCAAGGAACACTCAGTTAACTTATTGTTCCCTTGCAAATTGTACTGACTCACACTGATCCTCCTTCTGGTTAGCAAAATTGTTAGGATTTTGGAACTGAAGAACTTACACTTGATTTAGGTATCTTATTATAGACCAAAAAAAAAACCTTAAAATCCATAGAAGTTAAATAATTGTCCAAGATCAGTTGTCTACTAAGTGCAGGAGCCAAAGCATGTCCCTCCTAAAACCAGGCCTGTACTGTTCTCACCACTTGCCCCACCCTGCAGGAAACGGGGGTTTTCCTACATGTCAAAACTACATCACTGTTACATGGGCAATGCTAATGTATGACTGTGTAAGTTTATATATGTGTACGTACACTGAAATTTAGTTTCTTCTTTTTCAGTCATACATCATTTTTCTACAAAAGAAAGAAGAATCAGAGCAATCAAAGAAATGGCCAGAGTCTTAGTTCCAGGAGGACAGCTGATGATTTACGTTTGGGCCATGGAACAAAAGAAACGGCACTTTGAGAAGCAAGATGTGCTCGTGCCCTGGAACAGGGCCTTGTGTTCCCAGCTCTTTGTGGAATCCAACCTGCCTGGGAGGAAAAAGCAGTGTGGACGCCCAGAAAGCAGCCACACCCACACCCACCCCCACCCTGGCTCAGAGAGTAGCTGTTCTGTTTGTTTGAAAGAGAGATGTGGTTCCAAACGGTCCCACAGCCTGGACCATGAGCCTGTTATGGCTGGAGCTTGCTGTGCAGCTCTTTCCAAGGAAGATGAGGAAGAAAATGGATTCTATGACACATTAGGAAAATCTGTTCGTTCCTGGTTTTTCTCCAGATCCTTAGATGAATCAAGTCTGAGGAAGCAAGTTGAGAGAGTGAGACCCTTGAGAAACACAGAAGGCTGGGCCAGGGCCCCTGTGTCTAGACAGCCTTCCAGATGCTCTAGTTTAGACTGTGATCACCAAGAGCCATTTTCAACAAGGGAGCAAAATCTAGATGAGGACGTATTTGTGGAAACGCCTCAAAAACATTTGGAGTGGCTGACAGCACCAACCACAATGAAACATCTAAATGGAGACCATGAAGGAGATAGTAGGAGAAGTGGAGATGGGAACTTGCTGGGAAGCACCAATACTCAGAATTGTGTAAATGCAGGTAACTCAGAAGAAGGTAACGCATCTGCTAGTAAAATATTGAGAAGAATTTCTGCAGTCAGTTCCACAGATTCCAACCCTGATGAGGCAATTTCTGTCAAAGAACAGCCTGACATTTTGGATTCCAGAGCCTTCATGCGCTACTACCACGTGTTCCGAGAGGGTGAGCTCTGTGGCTTGGTGGAGGAGAATGTGGCAGAGCTCCATATTCTGAGCTCTGGGAATGATCATGGCAATTGGTGTATCATTGCTGAGAAAAAGGAAAACTGTAACTGATAGGGTCATTTTAAACAACTTTCAGGATGGCCTACCATTCAGGCAGAATAGAGTTTACAAGACTGTGCCAGAAAAGCTTTGAGCACCCCCACCCCCCACACACACTTTGTATAAAATGATTCTCCAGAATGGCTCTTTAGAGATATTTTCACATGATGCTGACAGCACTGTAAATAAAAGTTCACTAATAGCAGTTTTTATTCATCTGCGCACAAGAATTCTATGCATACAGATGTTATCGATAACCTCTCTTTGGATAGTCATGTGAAAAGCACTCAGAAAGAGCCAACTAATATAAATATCTTGATCATTTAAAAAAATCTTGCTCATCCATAAGATGGTCCTTGTAAGGAAATACAAGTCATGAATGAGTTTAAATGTACACAGGTTGTTGGTGAATGTTTAGTCTCCTTAACCTTGCTTGATTATAGATTTTACTTTGATATATGAATTAATTTGAAAACTCAGACTCCATTTTTAGGACTGTGTCAGTGTATTTCCTGTTCTTTCTCCTTTGCTTGCTGGCATCACTGCGCAGTCCCACTGTCGGTACAGGGGAGCATCTGGGAGATTATTGGAAGGCCCTGAATCACCTTTGCTGCCTCACCGGCCTATTTGAGGAATTCCATACAGTCAAGTGACTTGGGAAAAATTAACATGGACAAAGGCTGCAATCAAAATGATACTATAGGGCCTCCCTGGTGGCGCAGTGGTTAAGCACTGCGCTGTGGAGCTGTCGGCAGAGGCGACGCGAGTTCTATGTCCAGCCGGGGAGATTCCCACATGGCGCGGCAGACCTCTCCTGGCTTGCCCGCTGCTCCCCTCAGCAGTGTATTTCCGTTGATCTACCTGTTCTGTTCCCCACTCTGTCTCTGGTGAACCCTCTCGCCGCCCCACGCCTCTGGCCTGTACCCCAGCATTGTATGCTTTAAAAGAAAAAAAGATATTATAGTGGGAACCCTACAAGTGGCCTATTTAAATTACTCTTAAATAGCCGCTATAGTGATGAAATGACAGCAGCATATCATAGTAACGAACAAACCATTTAAGAAGTATCTCAGAGCAGCTCACAGGATCGATCCTCCTTTCCCATCACACATCCCTTTGCAGAATGGTATAAAATACTTGTTTCTATTTGGCTTTTCAAATTTGATCATCAGTTGATCATCAACTGAATGCACAAAACAATCCAAATATAAATCAGCTAGTATCAATAATGTACTCGTCTTTAATAATCATAAAAAGAATAAACACTTTGGGTTTTTTTAAATAAAAATCCTCTTCCTGTAAGAGAACAAAGGGTCTAGCCCAAATCTTGTTGACCTTGGTAGGTGAGTGCATTCCTTAAAAATAAACCGTGAACTATCATTTAGGAAGAAACCAAGCAGCTACAGTCTGGGAAGAACAAATTACAGCAGGCCTGAGTTTTCCTCTATTATGTATAAAATTTGAAATAATAAGAACAGATAATGTTTCTTACTATGTAGCATTATTTTATCTTTAATCCTCACCACAGCCCAGTGAAGCAAGTCTACTAATTGTTCCCCTTTTACAGATGTGGAAACTGACACAGAAAGAAATTAATTCAAGTGCCCAACACCACACCTGCAGTATCACACATAAAGTAAGAGGCAGGGCTGAGATTCAGACTGGAACAGTCTGGCTTTTAACACCTCTTGTACCTGACCTTGCAGCTAGACAAACTGTAAGAGCCTTCCTGTGTAATGGGATTATCCCCTTTACAATGGACTTCAGCAAGGCTAAACAAAGATGACACAGCTAGACAATAACTGGATAGCTGTCCTTTACGTATTTCCCCCATCTTTTATATTAATTATGTTTCAATCATAAACCTGTATCAGTTTGATTTTTTAATTTTAAAAAATGGTCATTGGTCATATAGAATGCTCTGTGATCACTTTTCTTCAAATTTTCAATCCTTTAAAGATTGTATTATTGTCTTCCCATTTTACAGGTGAGAAAGTTGAGACCATTCAGGTATTTCTTTCATTTCATTTGCTGACTAAACTCATGTCATGTGCCAGATACATATAATAGGAGGTAGTGAGTATCAGGTGGCTGAGTGTCCGTACAGTATTAGAAGTAGCTGGCCTCTAAGTGCCCATCTGGAACATTTTTCATATGTACCTACAACCAAGTTGTATTGTTTAGTTTGAGAAAAGAAAAATCCCCTCTTGGAGAATCACAGTACACATTGGCATATTTAAAGTCTAGCCAAAAGTAAACCTGGACTTAATTTAAGCCCAGTGGAGCTAGCCCTGGACATCTGAAACCCTCTAGCACAAGCATTCTGTGGAACACATTTCAGAAAGTAGTGTGTCCTAGAGAATAAAATGCAAACACCTTATACTGGCATCCAGGTGTTCACAAATTCACTCAATTTTTTAACCTCATCTGCAATTGCACTCAGTTTTTTTCTGTTTGGCAATCTGTTGTATAAACACTGTTTTAAATAGAAATTACTTAATGACAATTATTTATCACGTCCTTTAGATGTAAACTTGGATTTCTAATGCCGTAACTATAATCCTTCTCAGAAGATAAGTGCATGAAACAGGCTTCATCCAGTCAATTCTAAGGGCATATGGGGTAAGTGTTACCACACACCCATCTAGCAGATGGAAAATCCGTGGGAGTGCAAAGGAATTACAGAAGCATCACCGACCCCAATCTAAAATGCTCTACTCTTCTCACCTCCATCTTAACTCAAATTTATCACTATTGGTTTGACATTATGATCTCCATATTTGCAATCTCCATTTTCCATAGAAATGGAGTGGGGCTATTTTAAAAGAATCCTCACTGACCCGGGACTGAAATTACAATGCAATGGAAAGTTTTGGCATGGCACCGAGAGCACAAACACAGAAACCTGAGAGCTAATCAAAGAGAAAATGCTAACTGTGACTTGTCCTATTTTTTTATTCACCACGATCCCACACAATGTGGTGCATTAGTAGGAACGTGAACCATTTCAGTCATAACACATTCTGTTCCCCTGTGGCTGCAACAGTTCTCCAGTTGATTTTGCAGGAATAATCACTTCATCTGGGTGGGATCAGAGCTATATATGTTAGAATCTCTCTGACCAATCTGAATTTACCACTGAGTGACTACTGGTTGTCAAACTGAACCCCCATTTGGCAAATAGATATATATTTTCTCTTCAGTTAGAACTGGGGAAAATAAAGTTTACTCCCCACCCCACCCAACTAATAATTAGCTTATCCACATGAAACATGTATTTTCTCCATACACAATATTTCTTATTCTCTGGTATCACCTCCACACAGAGACCATGTTCACTGCAGTGAATCTACCGAAGGCTGAATCCCTGGAATGTTACATTTGTATTTATGCTCAGCCCATGGAGAATTTGGTTGAAGACAAGCAGTTCTCTAACGAATGAATCGGCCACTTCCAGTCCACTTCCTGTTTACATATGTGCTGGGACTCCACTAGGACAAGCCTGCTCTTCTCTCCTGCTTATTCCCATCGATCAATGGCCCCCATAGTGCAGGCGCTGCAGCGTGCACCCCAGTGGGGCTTGCAAGACACTTTGAATAGGCATGTGAAAAGGGTTTCACTTTCTTAAGATATTCTCTTAAGTATGTTCTGTAAATATATATTTATTCCTAGACATCTCGTGTTTGCTGTCATTAGTGACAGAGAAAAAGTAGCCCTCTGTGTACTCGTGAAAACATTAAATCAGCAATTTTATAGAAATGTATTTCACTATGTAGGTCTTTTTGTTTTGGGACAGGAATTGTAAAACCTTTTGTTTCTGGTGTTCACACGTGTATATCTGTAAGTGGAAAGCCCCCTTTTTTTTTAACTACAATATACTGTTATTTTAGCTTTTCCCAGAAGTTAGCAATAATTTTAAAAGCACAAACTGATGTAAAATATCTTGACTGTTTGAATATACTCAACTTGCATCAAGCAATCATGTTTAAGATCTTTTTGTCATAAGTACTATAAAAATGGTTCATTCGAATGCTTACAAATTGTAGTGGGTTAAGTTATATTTAAGTGTACCTTTTAAAAATGTTATTTGCTGAACAAAATTTTGCCTTTCTTGTCCACTCCAAGTGTGACAGGACAGACGCTGTCCTTATCTTCAGTCCATTTAGACAGAAGCTTTCCTTATGCTTCAACTGACCTGGAAAGTTGTATTTTAATTCTGTTACCTTTGTCTAAAGGAAATCAAACTAGCCAGCTAATAAAGATTACCTTTAGTGAGTCAATAAAGTAGTATCATTGACTGAAAGAAGACATCCTTTCAAGATGAATAAAGATATATAAGTCTATGTATCCAAAAGTAGATGTGATTTAAATACATGGTACCGATATTGAAAGGACTTAAGTTTTTTATGTCCCTGAAATACAAGCATATTTGTTCCTTTCACTGGCCTTCCCTATGTGCAGGCTGTCAGCTTCTTGTCAGAGCTGGGTAGGGTGGGGGATGAGGCAGGGGGCTGCCACTCTAACCAGCTCTGAGAGAGAGAGAGAGACAGAGAGAGAGAGAGACAGGCCCAGTGTTTGGGAACCTGGGCAACGGTCCGGTTCCTCTCTGTGTGGGAGACTCCCGCACACATCCCAGACATGGGCTGGATGTGAACCTCCTTATCAGAGGCAAGTACACGTTTTTCAACAAAGGAAATCTAACTGACCCCAAAGTTCCACAAAATAAGAGTATTAGGGTGTCCTAATCCAATCCCACCCGCCCGCTTTATGAAGGGAAAACATGACCACGGGAGTTGGGTGACTTACCAATTCAAGCTCTGTGTCCGTTCTCTTCCAGAGACACCACACACCCCTAATGCAGCCAGAGGAGCACTGGCAGAGTAGGATGCTCAGGAAAATGGTTTCATTGTCCTGGCTCATGCATGAGGGGCATTCAGTGGAAGTTACAGGGAACCGAGGACTCACAGGGACCAATCTTAGAGGAAGTGACACAAGCCCAGCCTTGGGAAGTGGAATGTGGAAGAGGACAGGCAATTTGGACAACAGCAAAGAGCATGGGACACGCAGAGAAAATTAACAAGGCTGATGATACAGACAATGCCCTTGATCGTGGGGGGCTCATTTATGCTGTCATTTACTCTTCACACCAACCTGAACGGAAAGTATTACTGAGCCCCATTTATAGATGTGGAAACAGAAGCCCGAAGAGGTCAGGTTACTTGCAAAGACAGTACAGAAGAGTGAAGGCTCTGGGTTTTGCACTTTCATCTGCATTTGCAAATCACCTTGGTCCACCTAGTCTCCATAATTAGGCTTTTGAGAGAGGGAGAGAAAGGAGGAGAAAACTGGAGAGGCCCATTACAGTTTGATTCTCATGGGCTTTGAAGGCCACACCAAGCAATTTGGACTTTAATCTGCAATGCTAGAGACCATCAAAGATTTCCCAGCAGAGGCTTCAGAAAGATCATTTTGGAACCCAGGGAAAGCGTGAGTGGGGAAGGGTCAGACACCTGAAGGAGTCAATGGCAGGGTGAAAGGAGACTCGGTAAGAAGCTGGAATGAAAATGAGATACACGCAGAGCTAAGACAGAATGAGTAGAATCTGATTAGAGAGCCAGGGAGAACAAAAATAAAACATGGCCCCCACCCTCCCACTTGGCTGCCTGGGAAGCTGTGAGTCTTTGAACAAACACTAGAGCCGGCAGAGAAACCCCGCCCTAGGAAGCCTGCACAGCGAGGTGGAGCTAGGGCGCCCTCTCCTGGAGGACAAAAGTCAGCAGCTGAATGGGAAGGTCAGCAAACACCCAGTCATTTAAATGTCTCCACCTAACTGACGGTGTCTGAGTCCACAGGAACTGGTCCCTCAAACAAGTGGTAACTAACAAGTTGGAAACCAGGTAGCAATTCTGACAAATCAGGCTGCTGCAGAGACAACAAACTATCAAAGCAAATTGCTGCATCTTCTAATTCATACTATTTCAGGTGGGGAAGGGGCATCACGACAACAAAAGAGAATTCTACTTGAGTGAAAATAAATGAGATTATAATGGGGGGGGGAGAAAATAAAGGTAGATCTTTGGGGACTATTAAATTTGTTCAGAGGTGACAAATGGCTGAAGCTACCATGGAACATGAGGCTTACATGCAACTTTCAACTGCTAAAATGTGGGAGATTCAAACGACTTTAAAATATAACATGTGAGGTTTGATGAATATAACTGTGAAGAAACCTGCACTGAATGGTGGACCGACTGTAATAGGTCTCTAGGGCTTTCCTGGGTAAACAGATCCATCATACCACCTAGTTAGGTGGCCACCTCCCACCAAACCCTCCCCCTCAACTTCCATAATGGTTCCCATGGCATAAACAAGTCTGCGGCCACTGAAAGTGATTATTCATGGGGAGAGTCAAATGGCAGCTGAGCAGTGTCTCTGGAAAAGACAGCTTTTTTTTTTTCAACTAGTTCTATAACAATTGCTTATGACAGTAGCAGCCTAATGAAAATGTGAAAGAATGAGAAACATCTCTAAAGTGACTCAAATCCTCTCTATTTGGTGGTATTGGAACATGGCAAATTGTACTGTGTATTACACTGTAAGCGGCTGGGTGAACTATGATGATGATCAGATATATCTCAATCATTTCTTTCAGCCCCTTTATTAGTTTGTAAACATGGAGAGTAGGGTGTGGTAACCTCAGATTCTTTGTCTACAAAATGAGCATCAGAATATTTATCTTGTGGTTTTGTCCGCCAGAAGATTTTAAAGACTAAACCAAAGAAACTTATAGAGTATTATAAGCCAATGGCAAATCCATAATATTTTATTTCAAAAAGTGAACTGTATAAAGTTCCCAAAATAATAACAGCTGTAGCAGAGCCAAATAAATGAAGACTATTGATATTACTTCTGTACCTCCTGATAACATTAAACTCTTGAAGAATGGAAAGAATCGGGACCTGAAGTATAT
Source organism: Scalopus aquaticus (assembly GCA_004024925.1). Lineage (NCBI taxonomy): Eukaryota > Metazoa > Chordata > Mammalia > Eulipotyphla > Talpidae > Scalopus > Scalopus aquaticus. The sequence continues at coordinate 29,127 of PVIJ01012645.1, forward strand.
CCAATCACCACAGTAAATCACAGAATTGTAGTGTTTGTGGTCCTTTGAAAATGTTTAAAAGATTGGAAAGGTTCATAAAAATTATCCTTTACAATGATAAAAAGAGAAACTGAGACTGAGAAAAATTAGGCAACTTGTCCATGTTTTCCACAGGAGCATAAATTACCAAGAGCCAACATTTGTATCCCACACTGAGAACACAAAAACCTCATTGAAAGTTAAAGACTAGGTTTGACTCACATCTAAAGTGAACATATCCATCAATCTTCACTTTGCATGGTCCTAGAATCTGTAAATCACACAAATTTACATGGTAAATAACCAATTTGAACTTCTGTGGGCTGAGTGACTCGCTGCAAAGGTTCTCATTTCTTGGTTTGAATCCCTTTTTGCCTGAATTTCACAGTCAACAGGTTTTTCTGTATCTCCTTCAAGAAATGAAGGAATCTGGAGCAAAGCATCATTCTATCCCATCACTAGATGGCGCTAGACGCATTTGTGGAGGATGTGGGGAAGCCTGCAGAGTGCATGACAGTAGAAGCTTGTGGAAAACGAGAAGTTTAACTCTTGGTTCTATTTTAAACATTCATTTTCAGACATGAAAACAGATTAATTAAATAAGCTATTGTCCTACATACTCAAATCTAACTGAATTTAATGAAAATAGAGCAGAGCTAGAGAAGCTGCCCGCCCTGGATCTCCGAGTGGCATTATGGGCTCAAGGTTGATCTTGACAAGCTCCAAGTTCTTTTTTTTTTTTTTTTTTTAAGATTTATTTATACAAGCTGGGGCACAGGCCAGAGGCGCGGGGCGGCGAGAGGGTTCACCAGAGACAGAGTGGGGAGCAGAACAGGCAGATCAGAAATACACTGCTGAGGGGAGCGGCGGGCGAGGCAGGAGAGGTCTGCCGCACCATGTGGAATTCTCCCAGGCTGGGCATCAAACCCGCATCCTGCGCTGCCGACAGCTCCACAGCGCAGTGCTCAACTGCTGCGCCACCAGGGAGGCCCCGACAAGCTCCAAGTTCTTGACACCCTCCTCTCCCTCCCCACCCCCCACCCGAACAGGAAGCAAACACATTCTAAACTTTCTAAGATAAAGTTGACCTCTTACAATATTTTAGAGACAATGGGAGCTGAATAAGAATAAAAGCTGGTGGAGGACCATTTCTAGACAAGCTGAAAGGTTATAATGTATGGAAATTCAAGAGAAGTACAAGGGAACAAAGAACACATGGAAAGTAGAGTCAGAAGGAAGAAAAACAAATGTTTCAAAGCCACCAGGTTGGAGAGTGAGACTTTGAGTAGAAGCTGCAGCTAAAGTTTTAGAGCTGGAAGGATCCTTATCAGGAAGCACCAGTGGGCCTGAGAATTGAGCAATGTGCCAAAAACTAGACAGATGATTAGTGACAGACTAGCACTGGACCTGCCTCTGTGCTCTTTTCACTAAAACAAGTGGCTCTCTTAATGTCTTACTGTAAACCTTTCACAGACTCCAGGAAAATCCACAGAGAAACACCCTCCCTCTGTCTCCACTCGCTGCCCCCCATGCACATGTACACACACATCCACCCTTCCACCAATACAGGAAACTGAAGGAAGCCATCTGAAACTTCAACGTCAGGCACAGCCGCCACAGATAACATACCAAACGCAAGACTGGAAATCAGCACTGTTGCATTCTCACAGGAAGTCCGACTCAAGCTGTTTGACCCATTTAGTAATCAGTTCCATGCTCACAAAAGAATGCCCCACAAAAACAGAAGGAAATACACACACACACACACACACACACACACACACACACACACACACACACTTTTCCTTAGGAAGAAGATTTATTCCGAGAAGTTTAAAGAGATGCCCAGCTGGCTTACAGAGTTTTGCAAGAAATTTGGTGACTATTCTGTGAGACCATTGTTCTTTCCTGCATAGGGAAGCACTGGCATACCAGGCCAGTCACGGGGATAATTCACACACATGTAAGAAAATATTGTGCTTCAGTGATGCTTACAGTTTAGGAGAAAGTATTTTAGACCGAAATATTTCCAGTAATTACTAGATTTTTTTTTTTTTTTTGGTCTGCTGAGCAGCCCTGTGGTTCTGCTACCCATTATTAGCTGTATGATCTGGGACAAGATACGTAACACTTCTGAGTCTCTTTCTTCTATCAAAATGGGATAAATAACTATTCCCTCACAGGATAGTTCTGAGGAAAAGCGAGAGATGTCTTCTTACACAAAGGAAAGACTACAAATATTAACCTCCTTCCTTCAGTTTCATTTTTAAATTTATTCCATCAGTGTGGACCTAGTTGCATATAAAGACAAAAGTGAGAAGAAAAAACCTCACTTTCTTTGGAGACACAGCTGAGTTTTAAACTTAATCTAGACCAGAAGTTCTCTAAACATTTTTGGTCTCAGAACCCTCTTAAACTGCTAAAAATTTAGGTTTCCCAATCACTTTTTAAAATATAGGTTATTGATATTTACCACATTTGACATTAATACTGAGAGCTCTAAAAAATATTTATTTTTTGTTTAAAAGTAATAACAATGCACTACATTTTAACATGAATTATGACAAATAACTATTTTCCGAAACAAAAAAAAGTTGAGCGAGAAGAGTGATGTCACTTATATTTTATAAGTATCTTTAATGACTGATTTAATAAAAAACAGCTGGATTCTCATATCTGTTCTTCTCTACATCCAGTCTGTTGTAAAATCTTTTGTGGTTGAAGTTAATGAAGAAAAATCAGCCTTTGTGTACCAGGGAGTATTTTAATAATTTATAAAGATAACTATGCATGTTCCTTATTATTATTACACACAAAATCAATACCTACTAGTTTCTTAAAAGTTAATTTCAACGTGGAATCTGCAATTGTATGATGATTTTTTTAAACTATTACATAAAATCCACTCGTTTATTTTGTACTTTGAATGGTCTTTCATTCACACATGATTTGTAACAGAAAATATTGGTCCACTAAATTATATAGGCCTTTGAAATACTGATATATTTTATTACACAGCAAGAAAAATCACATTTTAAAATATCATCATCAATCTAATCAAAATAGTCTCTAAAGGAAGCTGTCAAGCTCACTGTGATGGACACAAGTTTTTCAGAATTCTAATTTTCTCTTGTGATATAAACTTTTATAATTGCCAAATGACACTGAGTTATTTTACTTGAGGTAGCAAGTTCACTTTACTCCTTTTTGAGACAATATCTGTCAAATAAACAAGTCTAAATAATCGTAGTTTGTCATTTATTCTTTAAAATAAAAATGGGGTTCCATGAAAATAAAAAGGTTCATTTAGCTCATCATTCACTTGCCAATTATTTTTCCTAAAGAAAATCAAAATACTTCACTATTCAGCAGAAATGTTTTTTGTCTTGGTTCCCCACTAACTGAGGACAGAGTGTTCTTATGAACTCATTTGTAACCTGAAAAGACATATGCAAAGAAGCACTTACCATTAATTTATATGGAACAATTTATATGTTTGGAGCATTCCCAGAACCAAAAACTAACCTACCAAATCATAGCAAATAACATGTAAAACCTAAAATAACACTAACATATTGTAAGTGATATATAACGTATATACCAAGCAGTAAAGCTATGATAAATACACAGCCTGTGTAAAGTGGAAGTAATATGTGGTCAGTGTATTTTCACTTACCAGAATCAGGACAAGAATGAGGAACTGGAAGACTGAACGGTGATGATGATGGTGTCTTAGGCTGAGTCATCAGAGGCTGGGTGGTGAGAGGCACAGGACACCGGAGCATGGGAGGAAGAGGAAGAGGGTCATCTGTTAACAACTCATCATCATCTGAATCCAACAGGACAGGCACATCAACAACATCTACACATTTTTCTGTCTGCCTGCTTGGATGTCCAAGGTCAAGGCTCATCATCTGCTGTGACTGATGTGGCTAACATGGAAAGCTTGAAATAAGACAGTAAGCTTAACTACCGATCCCCATGAATTTTTCTATCACATAATTCTTTGTGGACACCAAAAACATTCTGTAAACCTGCTGTAGACCTATGTGCCCTTTCAAAATTAAAGGCATACTTTTCTGATATCTTAGGACACATCTTGCTAACAGATGCACAAAATAAATAGAGATAAAGCACAAATGCTCACACATTTGAAAGCTCAGGAAGCTCGACGCCGTGATGCCGAGTGTAGTTCCTGCTGCATCTAGTTGGCTGCCGCAAAACAAACGCTTATGCCAGTTTCACCATGAGCCCTTTGTTATAAAACCAGAACTACTCTTGGACTTTTTCAGTTGGTGAAAAACGGTGCTAATGTAGGTTTTTTATAAAAGCAAACGTACAACTTTCAAAAATCAGGAAATACCTACATTTATCATTTCATCACATAGTATTTAAGAAGACATACTCAAAGGCTAAAATTTAATAACATTAATACTTTTTTTGGGGGGGTACTAATTTCTCAAGGCCATTCTTAAACAATTTGGTACCACAGCTTAAGTCTCCAGTCCCTAGTAACCTGTGGCAACAATAAGATTCCCTATAACACCACTCCATAAAATGTCCTGTTTCTCCAAGTTCTCTGATTTGCAATTGGGTATACTCTTTATTTTCAACAACAAATACACTTACACACACACGCACACACACACACAGCATACCCATTAATGCATTATATTCTAAACATTGAGAATACAGCAGTCAACAAGATAAGAAAAGTTCTTGCTCTTTTGAACCTTATATTCTAGAGGGAGAAGAACAGATAATAAACTTATAAATAAATTAACATACAAAAAAATTTCAAAGATTTTTAAGTCCCAAATTTTAAGAACTTACAGTTAAGTTCTTAACCATAAGAACATCTTATTGTGACGTGACTGAATGTGTGCAAATAGTGAGATGATCCCAGAATGAGAGGTGTCGAGTCTGTGCAGCAGTGTGAACAGTGGTAATAAGTGGGTAGAAAGGCGGAAAGGTGACGTTTCCAGTAGACTGGCTAGGTTACACTTGGAATAGCACTGCAAAGCCGGGAAGAGGGAGAGGGGAAAAGGCATTTCTCTTGAGATTTGGTAAGGGAAGGGACGCTACCTTACCCTTTCTGGGGAGGATGGCTCCTCACCCAACTCGTAGGGGAGACAGGGAGCCACTGCAGTAAGTGACTCACAAAGAGCAGCTGGAACTGGGAGAAGAAGCCCTTCTGTCCCACCAGGGCCAATGTGGGAGCAGAGATGGCCCTTGCTGCTACTTGGAATACCTAGAGGTTGTGGCAGAAAAAGGCAAGGTTGGAACCAGTTATTTGTAGTATGAAGTTTCTATTAACTGGGTTGCAATATCCACCTTTTTAAAAAAAAAAAAAAAAACAAAAACAAACAAGCAATAGCTTAGATCAAGTGAAAGCAAATCCACTTAGGAAAAACAAACTATTTTCTTCCCCACCACCAACCCTTCTATCTTCTAGATTTCCTCCCTCTGAGCTGCCTCTTCACCTCAGGATCCTCACTTCACTTACTAATGTCTGTTAGTTTTTACAAGTATTTTACTTTGTCAAATTGTTTGCTATGAAAACGTCCATTATTTGTCTTTGTCATTCTGATTTGCTTTACTACATATAATTTCCTCAAACTCCTTTCAATTTGCTGCAAATTGCTACATTTTGTCTTTCTTTGTGGTTGAATAATATTCAGCATGGATGTACTATATCTTCTTGATCCAATCTTCCATCAGTGGGTATTTAGGTTGCTTCCACGTCCTAGCTATTGTCAATAGCGCTGCAGTAAACATTAAAGAATGTGTAGTTCTTTAAATTCATGGTTTCACATTCTTTGGGTAGATGCCCAAGAATAGGATTGCTAGGTCACAGGCACTGCCATTTTTTTGTCATTTAAGCTGAATGATGCAAATTACCTTCCTAAATGACTGCACCATTTGACATCCCTGGGTTCTTTTCCTCTGCATCTTCTCCAGCACTTGTTGGTAGTGCCACTTTCCCGGGTGTGAGATGGCATCTCGTTGTGCTTTTGACTTGCATCTCCCTTATTAGAAGCAATGGTGACCATTTTCTGATGATAATACCTAACTTAGTCTGACATTCAGAAGCTGGCTGTCACTTCTGTTAAAGAGTATTAGAGAGCCACTTTGAGAACATACTAATGTTTTTGTTTATACCAGTGTTCACCTAAACTAGGTATTTAGGACAAAAACAAACAATTTTTTAAAATCTTGCACCTAACTAGAAGGAATAGCTTAGAGATCCATTGGGGAAAGCACTTTGCTGTGGAGGAAATATTAAGCCTCTCACTTAAGAAAGTTTCTCTAGAATTTATTCTTCTCTTGGTTTTCTCTCTCCTTTTACCCCACCCAAATGTTGCTGTTATTCATTTTGAAGGAATGTATCCTCTGCAGTGGGGGCTGCATCTCTCAGGCAAGCTTCTGGTGTTTTCTTCTGATGAAGCTGCTCTTTGAGTAATGGGGAGTGGTTTGTTCTCACCTTGAGTTCAGCCTTTTACTTTTTCCCTGGTTATCTGTTTCCTTCGAGCTAATGTTCTTTCTTCCATGCTTCACTGAAGAGACAGGATTTTGTTTCATGGGTTTCACGCTTTTCCCATAAATATGAATTATTGCAGCTCCGACAAAGGCATATTTTATCTCTTTCCTCATGGGTCATTTCTCTTTTAGTCACTTCTTGTTTTTCATAAGAGACATAGTGGAGTGGCCACAGGTCTCCAAGCAGAACACTGCCCTTCATATAGATCATGTACATTCCACTTTTAATGTGAATAATCTCCCTGTTCTGGAAATGTTCATCCAAGGCCATCCCATTCATTCAATCTCCTCCACCTATTCATCATAAAATAGTCCACCTTCTTATTAAATCAATAAAATTCTGGAGGACAAGACCTATTGTCATTCTACCCTACAGTCCCAGCCTTCGAGATGAATGGTTTTTATTGTGAGGATATTAGAAAATGTGATTTACTCTACTACACAGTCTCCTTTGTGATGTTCTTAAAGACAGTTGGGTAGGGGTAATATTGATAGGGGAATGGGAGGGACGGTTTTTCTCTAATCTCTATTCCAAAAGCAACAGTACTTCTATTGTAACCAGCCCTTCTCCAACCACGTGACTTATTTTAGAGAACCCTTTTGATTTGGCTCTAAAATGTTTAAATCCAAATGTGTATGTTACTTTCAGCAGCTCTCCAGGATCTTATCACAAGCACCTTAAGAATTAGAACATGAAGGCCTTCATCTTGCGGTTCCCACCCCAGTGGCCTTTGGTCCTGACTGCCACATGGTCATGTCATCGTAGTTGTTCCGCCTTCCTCTTTGAACTCTGACATGTGTCATGATGACATTTTGTCTCCTGAAAATAGGCCCCATAAAAACGTTAACAAGTTGGTCCTGCATTTCTATCACAGGGTCATTGTTCCCATTTAAGTCACAGGAATAATAGCAAGGCTTCATGTGGAGCCCTGGGGAGCACTGCACGGGGATACCACATTTTAGTAAGGAAAAGGCAAGTCAGAGTTACATGGGAGCCCTGAGATTTCACAGTTGCCCAACTCAGTTGAAGCCCACCAGCAGGTACCCTAAGTCATGCATGAGTAATCAGCACTGCTGCCTACTGGCCAGATTAGTGTGTAGGTGGGTGGCAGCAAGGGGGATAACCTACCACCACCCCCATACAAAAGGTTGGAAAGCTGGAAAAGAGATGGCTAGTTTTCTTGTGCCGATTCTTCAGAAAGAATCACTATACTTCATAGCAAATTTACACACTAAGAAATGAAGTCAGGAAAACCAGGGTGTTTTCTGTCTGGTCACTTTCTCTCTCTTTAATCTCAAATTACTAGCTTTATATGCCAGCTTGAGTCCTTTGCTCCATCTCTTCAAATTCTGCCCACATCTGATTTGCCTATTAGCTTCTCAAGATGGAGCTTTCTATCTATCGTATTGAGTTTGCACAATCTGATATTTTGAGTGTCTCCTTTCTCCCTCAGAGAGCCCTATTAAGCTACTGGCTACATCATCCCTGGTTGAACCAGTAGCCAGTGGGAAGCAGGAAGGAGAGAACACCGCAATCAGAGAGATCTGATCAAAAACACATTGTTGCTTAAAAACAGCATAAAGTAAACACAAAGAAAGTTGTGTTTGGGGCCCAACTATTAACTGTTCAAATATTTCCTTTCAACTTTTTCATTTAATTTTTCAGTATAATGAAACTTACAAAGAAGAGACATAGAAGGAGCTGACATCCTAACCAGAGCATAATTCCCATTAGGTAATACCAGGTCTTTACTTTTAGATGAAAATTTATCTTGTTTTATAAGCTAACCTCCAGGGCCTGCCTCTGTGAAGATAATAAGCTCTGATAATGTTAGACAGGGAAAAGCTGATATTTCACATTTTGGTTATTTTTCTTTGGCTGTACACTGCCAAAGAATGAAGTATTCAGATGCTTCCCTGAGAACACCCAGTTTGTATTTACATTGTTTACTAAAGCCAAGAGTTGCTGTTAAGGAACAGGAAACTCTCCTCAGCTGAATTCCCAGAATATAGAGTTTGAGTGTGGGAGGAATCAAGTGGACTTGACAAACACATGACAGTCACACGGTGAGGATGGCAGATGGGTGGCTCCAGCAATAAATGGCCTAGGTTTGGTGAAGGTATTTCCGACATGAGAAAACAACGTGGCACAGGGGAAAGAATAGTAAATTCAGGCTATATTGAGAGACTTTAACTTTTCAAAGTGCTCTGGTGTTTAAAGTGGCCACTCCTAAAACTGAACGGATGAGGAAAAGCTCCTTTCCTGACATTGTTATGAGTTACCTGTTAAGTGAATCACCTGCCCAATCTGCCTACCTTGACTTCTCCACAGTGTATAGTCAGGGTTCTTCAGAAAAACAGCCAGTAAACTGTGTTGAGGAAAAGGGAGAGGGTAGGGGGAAGGAAGGGAGAGGGAGGAGATAGACTGATTTTGCAGAATAGGCACTTAATTGTGGGAGGCAGCAAGTTTAAAATTCATAGGCAGACCAGCAGGTTGGCCATTCCAACAGAAGCTGATGCTGCAGTTTGGGTCAGAGATAGTCCAGAGGTACAATCCCTTCCTTTTCAGGGGCCCTTTCTCTGAAAGCTTTCAATTTATTGGGTGAAAGCCATCCACATTATGGAGTATAATCTTGATTCAAAGTTTTCTAATGTCTAAATTGCACAAAGGGGCAATATTCAAGTTCCTCACCGTGTTCAAATTGCCAGTTGTCCACAGAAGACCGGCTCTTGCTCTAAAAAAACTACTTAGGAATTTAGAACCCAGAAGTAAAGGAAACGCTTCAAAATTGTTGGAACTCCCAGAGAGGCATCCAGAAAAATAAATTGTAGTTTCACCCTCATGCTTTGTTGTTGTTTGAAACTAGCCCAGGAAGGAAACAATGTCCTGTGTTTTTGAGAGATTAGTAGAAGAGGGTCACTGAGGAGGAATGAGAGTCAAATCACACTCAGACATTTTTCCTCAACTTGGTGCCCCAGCTTGCTATTGAATTATTTTTACCCTAGTTTGTTGAGTTAGTTTTCTTGTTTATAACAAAGCTACCAAGACATGGGTGATTAAGGAACAGAAATGTATTGACTCTCAGTTCTAGAGGGTAGAAGACTGAACTCAAGAAGCTAGCAGGGTTGGGTCCTTTTGATGGCTACAAGGGAAGCATCTATTCCAGATCCCTCTCTTTGGACTGTAAATGGCTTCCTCACGTTCACATTCTGGTCACATGTCACGTGGGTGTCATCTCTAAATTTCCTCTTACAAAGACACCAGTCTGACTAGATTAGGAGTCTACCCTAATGACCTCATTTTAACTTGATTACTTCTGCAAAGATCCCATGTCTAAATGTAGTCACAATTTGAGGTACTGGAGCTAGGTTGGGACTTCAACATATGAATTTGAAGGGATACAATTCAACCCAGTACTAACATTTGTTTTCTGCATATGGTCATTACTTCCTCTTTACTGTATGCACAACATTATAGTAATGTGGCAATTCTGTTTTGCTTCATGCTTCTCAGTGCAGCTTCACATCTGGATGATAAGCTTCTGGAGGGAGAGAACCCCATCTTATTTATCTGTTAACATCCAGACCCTAGAGCAGTGTCTTGTCCATATACTTAATAAATGTTGATGGAATGGGCTGGTCTTCCTTGAATTTTGTACCTTCCCCATCTCTATCTTCTTGAACCCCTACTCAGAGTAGCAGTCAAAGTATTGATTCCTTATGCTTGGTTCAATTCCAGGCAAATAAATTTCAAGAAGTTAATACCAACACATAGGAGACCTTAAATACCATGGCAATTCCTCAGCTCTGAATCCACATGTTAAATATGATGGGCATTTCACTGAGGCTATGTTCCATAGGGAGAAAGAAAAGCAGATATTGTAGTTCAGTTCTGATAACACACAGATCTGCTCCTGCTTTCGGATTCTATGTACAGAAGGACTTTCAACACAAGGGAGGTAATTTGTTTTAGAAATCTTTTCTTTCATTTAGGTTTTTTTTTGTTTTATTTTCTGGGGCTTGTAGCTTACCGACTGGGCCAAATAATTAAATTTCAAATCTGGTATTTTAAGCAGCTAGATTACATCTTGTTAACGTTGCTCTTATATGTGGAGTTTATTTGAAACAAATGTAGAGTCAAGGACAAATCCTTGGACTTGGGGCGACTAGAATTGAGATCTTATGAAACTATAGATATCTTGTAATTTATTTCTACCAATATAAAAAAAAGTCAATAAAGCCAATCAATGGCTTGTTTTCCACAAACCTTTCAAACATACTATTTATTAAAGACATTAGCATGGAATTAAGTCTGGAACTTCAAAGATTAATTCTGCATGTTGGAACAAGCCCAGGAAAAAAATGGTCTCTAAGTTGGGCGACCTTAAGAGTTACATTCATTTTCCTTCACGGCTCACAGTCATCTTTTTTCACCAAAGGGATATAGCTCTCAAGTAAAACAGATTATTACTTCCTAAGTGAAATTAAGAAGTGATAATGCTTCCTAAGAAGCAAATAAGCTGATATGTGGAGAAAGAATAAAGAGATGAAGGAACATTGCTTGGTCAGTAGAGTAAGGTTATTTAAAAGACAACATTTAGCTGAGTGTAAAAAGTAACAAGCAGCCAGCTCTGTGATGCTGAATTTAAAGACTTAGTGACAGAGAGGATGACAGAGAGTGGGGGTGTGGGGGGCGGTGGAATGGGGGGTGAGGGAGATGGAGAAATAACATACAATGCCAGGTATCTGCCTTGTGCACCTAGCCTGGTGGTGGTAACATTCACACAGAGAGCAGAAAGCGGGGAGAAGGAGACATGCAGGAAAAGTAGAGGTTGTGTTCTGGACATGTCACATTTGTGATAGCTGAGAATTCTTTTTTTTTTTTACGATTTATTTCATTATGCATACAAGAGCTGGGGTGTAGACCAGAGGTTGGGAGTGGTGGTGAAAAGATTCACCAGAGACAGAATGGGGAGCAGAACAGGCAGATCTACTGAAATACCCTGCTGAGGGGAGCAGTGGTGGGACAGGAGAGGTCTGCTGCACCATGTGGGAAGCTCCCTGGCCAGGGTTGGAACTCATGCTACAGTGGTTGCGCATAGCTTCATAGGCTGAGACTTAACCCCTCGCGCCACCAGGGAACCCCATGTCTGAGAATTCTTAAGGGATATGTCAAGAAGGCACACAAGAATCAGGGTCCTGGCAGAAAACCAGGGTAATGGGAAGAGAGTATAATAAAAGTGATGATGTACAAAGGTATGAGCAGAATTTAGGAAAAATGGGGAGACATTTGCATGCTTAGGTCTGAAGGAGTAAGGGAAAGGAGCAGTAATTGGAAGGGGCTGACGGGAAAGAGAGAGACAGAGAGGGCTGTCTGACAGGACCTCTGGTCTTTAGTGGAGAGACACAACCAACCTAAGACGACCCACAATGAGAAAGCTGGGGTAATAAATTTATTGATCTTACTCTCCCTTTCAATCTTCTGCTGGAAACTTTTATTTGCCAAACCCAGCTGGAAGCTAGAGAGCCTATTGACGTAGTTCACAAAGGTCAAAGTACCAGGGCAGAGAAGGACAAGCAGAAGGTAGTTAGAGGTACATACCTGAAGCTCTTGAGAGGTTTATGGGATAGTTGGAAGTAACTGGCACAGAGTTGCAATTTAAAGATTTAGAAATAGAAGAGGTCATGGAAGGAAAGAAAGCAAAGAGAAGAACCTGAGCAATAAGGAACTCCAATATTAGAGTTTAGGTGAGGAAGAACAGGACTTTGCCAAAGAGACTGAAAAGGAGTCACCAGAGACCTAAGAGGGAAAACAGATAAAATACTGTTACACAGGCAAAAGGAGATATTTCAATAGGAGAAGTGATCAGTTGATTCTCTTAAGTCAAATGCTCCTGAGACTGAGTAACAGAAATGTGACAATATCATTCAACTAGTATGCCAAGCACTGTGCTTGTGGTTGTTGAAAAATGGGTAAGCTCTCAAAACTGAGAACATCCCAGTCTAGACAGGGAAGCAGATACCATACTGTCCTCTGATAGAAATAGGAACAAGTATCCTTTGAGAGTAGAGAGGGTTTTGGGAAAGTTTCCTTGGATAATCAGCTCTATATGTGATATGTAAATTCTCCATAATAAAAAATGCCAGTCCTGGAAGTTTTGAATTTTTAAGAGGAAATGAAACTCAGAAAAGTGAAAGAACTTGATGCTCCTTGATTCAGTACCCCCTGGGGAAGATGCAGAAAATCTGAAAGCTCTCTTGATTTCAGATTTTTTTTAAAGATTTATTTGTTTATGCACACAAGAGCTGGGGTGTAGACCAGAGGTATAGGGGGGGTGAGAGAATTCACCAGAAACAGAGTGGGGAACAGGCAGAGTAGAACAGGCAGATTGACTGAGATACACTGCTAAGGGGAGCAGCGGGCGAGGCAGGAGGGGTCCGCTGCACCATGTTGGTTAGTTCCCTGGCCAGGAATCAAACTCCTGCTACAGTGGCTACACATAGCTAAGACTTAACCCCTAGGCCACCAGGGAGACCCCTCAGATCTTCTTGATTACACCTTCAGAGGGAAAACCTGTGAGTTATCTTTTAATTCAGTAAAAATGCTATTAATTTTTTCTGTGAAAGGAACACGTTTATGTATGCCAGAAAAGTTTAACAAAAGAAAATTTAAATCACTCATAATTCCATAATCCATACCCCTAACTTCCTAGTTTTTTCCTGAGTGCATGTAGATGTGTATAAATATTTCTATCTTTAAAAATGTTTTAGACACAATCAACAGTGAAAAGGCAACCAAAAAATGGGATAAAATATTTGAAAAATATGTATCTGATAAGGGATTGGTATCCAGAATATATAAAGAATTCCTACAAACCAACAACAAAGCAAACAATCTGATTTTAAATAGGCAAAGGACTTACATAGGCATTTCTCCAAAGAAGATGCACAAATAGCCAATAAGCTCTTGAAAAGTTACTCAATATCACTTGTCAGCAGAGAATACAAATCAAAACCAGTGATATTCCAGCTCATATCTACTAGGATAGCTAGTACCAACAACTGCAAAAATAAAACAGAAAATAAGTGTTGTTGAGAATGTAGAAAAATTGGAATTCAAACTGCAATTTCTACTCCATCTCGTCCCTAACCTAACAATTCATTGTGCACTGTGACATGTAAAATGGTGTAGCCCCTGTGGAAAATAGTATGACAATTTCTCAAAAATAAAAACATAATTACCACATGATCCAGCAATTTTACATGTGGGTATATGTCCAAAACAATTGAAAGCAGATTCTTAAAGAGCTATTGGTATATACATATTCACAGTATCATTATTCACAGTAGCCATAAGGTGGAGGCAACCCAAGTGCCCACTGATGAATGAATAAACAAAATGTGATATACCCATACAATGGAATATTATTTAGCCTTAAAAAGGAAGGAAATTCTGACATATGCTACAACATGGGTGAAACTTGACAACAGTTTATGCTAAGTAAAATAAGCCAGTCACAAAACAGTAAATACTGTATGATTCTATTTATATGATATAATTAGAGTAGGCAAATTCCTAGAAAGCAAATTCAAGAGCAGAAGAGAGGGAGTAAAGTTTAATGGTATACAGTTTATTTTACAAAATGAAGAATTCTGGAATTGTCTGCACAGCCATATAAATGTCCTTAACACTACTGAACTTACACTTAAAAAAGATGATAAACTATGTTATATATATTACCAAAATTAGAAATAAAAAATAAATATTTTATAACCTTTTTGACTTCATTTAATAATATCAGGTGAATACCTTTCTATATCAATGAACACTGTTCTGAATTACTATTTTAGTGGCTGCATGATAGTCTATGTTATTATTGCATTATCTGTTTAATCAATCACTAGTTTTGGAAATGTGGGTTTTCTACAAAATCAAACATCACAAACTGTTATGAACATCACTATAGCTATGTCTTTGCCAAACATACAATTGTTTCCTTAGAATAAATTCTAGGAATGGAATTGTTGGGTCAGGCACGAGATGGGGTAGGAATTACAATTTGAAAGCTGAGATGTGAAAACAGATTAGCAGATAACCAAAGTAGGTTTGATATAAATTCAGTGCTATACAAAATAGTTCTGGTTGTCATAAAATACATAGAAGAAAATATAGGCAAAACACTACACGACACACATCTCAGTAAAATCTTTAAAGACACATCCCCCAAAGCAAAGAAAATGAAGGAAAAGATAAACAGCTGGGATTACATCAAACTAAGAAGCTTGTGTATAGCAGAAGAGACATTAAACAAAAGGAACAGACACCCTACTGATTGGGAGAAAATTTTTGCACACAATATAACTGATAAGGGACTGACCACAAAGATCTACAAAGAGCTCACATGATTCAACAAAAACAAAGTAAACAATCCAGTCAATAAATGGGCAGAGAGCTGAAAAGACACTTCTCCAAAGAGGAAATGCAAATGG
This sequence comes from Scalopus aquaticus, assembly GCA_004024925.1. Taxonomy (NCBI): domain Eukaryota; kingdom Metazoa; phylum Chordata; class Mammalia; order Eulipotyphla; family Talpidae; genus Scalopus; species Scalopus aquaticus. Next base: position 44,175 of record PVIJ01012645.1, read on the forward strand.
CTAACAGAGATATGAAAAAATATTCAACATCACTTATGATCAGGGAACTGCAAATCAAAACCACGAGATACCACCTTACACCGGTGAGAATGGCACACATTAAAAAAACAGGCAACAACAAATGTTGGCAAGGATGTGGAAAAAGGAACTCTCCTACACTGCTGGTGAGAATGCAAACTGGACCAACCATTATGGAAAGCTGTGTGTTGGCTCCCCAAACTGCTAAAAATGAAGGTTTCATATGATCCAGCAATTCCACTTCTGGGAATCTACCCAAAGGACACAAAAACATTAATCTAAAAGGATACATGCATCCCTTTGTTTACTGCAGCACTATTTACAATAGTTAAGATATGGAAACAACCCAGATGCCCCAAAATAGATCCTTGGATCAAGAAGATGTGGTACATACACAATGGAATACTACTCGGCAATCAGAAAGATAAACTCATGCAATTCGCAGTAACATAGATGGAGCTAGAAGGGATCATGTTTAGCGAAATAAGCCAGAAGGAAAAAGAAAAATATCGAATGGTTTCACTTACAGGAGGACTATAGGGCAACCAAACAAGAGATCAGTAGGAGAAAATAACAACAACAACACAAAAACAAAAACTAGCAAGCAACCATAAATGATAAACATTGAGTGAGGGAGGGGGAGCATGAGGGAGGGAGGGGGAGAAAAGAGCACAAGGGACTATGGTGATGGTTCACGGGAATACACAATAATGTAAATGATATAAATAAAACATATAAATAAAAAAATATTTCTGGTTAGGGAAAAAGCTTTTTATCCATTCCTTTATTCCTTATATAAATTGTATATATACTCTGCTCTACACCATTGTTCTAGAAACGGTGATTTCAAATCATCTAAGCAGACATTGTTACCCTACACAATCTTAAAGACTAGGGAAGAGAGAAACAAGTAAATCAACAATTTCGGTGCAGTTAGTGCATGAGGGGATGGAGATCTGCCCCAGGTCTAATGGGAGCAGAAGAGGGAGTCCACTAACCAGGGAAGGTCGGGTTGTGGGGTAGCTCACTGCATAGAGAGTCTGCTTATGGTCCTCGCCTCCTGGCATACAAGTCCTTGCTTAGCCCCCTCTCAGGAGGCTTAGATCAGAGCTGCTCTGAGTGGCCAATAGAGCATGACGGAAATAATGGTATGTGAACACTAAAGCTCGATCACAAAAAGCATTGCAGCATCCTCCTTGCCCTGGTAGCTGCTTGTTCTGGAGGAAGCCAGTTACCCACCATGAGGATATTCAAATAGCTTTTTGGAGATGTGCATGTGAAGAGGTGCTAAGGCCTCCTGCCACAAACCAGTACTAACTTACCAGACGTGTAAATAAGCCGCCTCAGAAGCAATCCTGCAGGCCCTGTGGACGACAGTAACCCTTGTCAACAATTTAATGTGGTGTCATGAGGAAACCCAAGCCAGCATCAAGAGATCTGTCATTACCATTTTGGTAAGCCACTAAAAAGGGGTGGTGTGATTTGTTTCTCAGTAATAGTCAATTTAATACACGACATCTTAAGCATGTGTGAATTCATAACTGAAAATTCCTAAAAATAGGAGATATTTGGAGCAAGCTCAGAGAAGGTTAAATGTGGGGGAACAGCAGGAGTTGGAAACTGAGAGGAAAGCTGGGCACCAAGGCACACACTGCCTCCTCACCTTCTTCCATGCCAACTCAGCCCCCGACATGCACAGTTACTCACCAATCAATAGTTCAGTCAACACAAATCACATATGACAGTGGTCCCAAAAGGCTACACTATACAGCCTGGTTGTGGGCTAGGCTGTGCTATCCAGCTTTGTGTGATTACAGCCTATGCCATTTGCACAGTGACAACAAAATGGCCTAACAACATATTTCTCAGTGACATGTGACTGTATCAGATGACCATTTGGACAGGTTTGCACAGAGAGGATGTGTTAGGAGGAACAGCTGGCTGAAGGAAAGGCCTTGGCTGGCAGAAAGAATAAGCAGAGGAAGAAAACTACAGAATCCCAAGACTGAGTGGCCACTGATATAGAAAGAAAAGGAGACAGTGGAATTCTGAAAGATAAAGGAAGCATTTCTGAAAAGGTTTAGCCAGCAGTGTCAAAGAAATCAAGGAAGGTCTGAAAAATGGGCACTAGAACTGTCCGTGTGGGGTCACTTGTGTCCTCTGTGGAAGCAGCTTAAAAACATCATATCTGACTCACTTGGGTAATACCCAAAGTCCTCATCGTGGTCCAAGAGGACCCAGGCTTCCAAGACCTACCTTCCTGCTCTAATATCTCCTTCCCACCTCCCACTTTATTTTCTTTTCCCTTTCTCCACTGTGGACACTTCCCTGCTTCCACCTCACCTATTTTCGTCCTTTTGCTTCTCTGTGCTTGCAACAGTTGCCCCACCAAGTCCCACACTGTCTTCTCCTTTGCCACTTCAGGCTGATGCCCAAGTGCTGTGCAACCATCCCAGGCCAGTTCAGGGAGCTTGACGAGACTGTTGGAGGCCTTGGCATCATCCCCACAGGTCAGGGGAAACAAGCCAGCAAGAAGACAGCAACTTGGGCCCCCTTACAAATCCCTATACCCTCTTTGCCGATCTCTACTGTTCTCTGACGCCCTCCACTGTACTCCGCTGCAGGGTCCTCTGCCGGCCTGTCCTTATATGCCCAGTCTCTTGGCTCAGGTGTGCCCACTCACATACGCCAACGCCACACTCCAGGTGCCGCCATCAGGCACGTTTTGTAAGACCACAGGTGTCCATTATTGATGCTAATGGAGGGAGAGTGGAAAAACCTGATCACTTAAACTTCCATTTACCCTACACCAAGTCACCTTCTGTGTGCGACCATCCCTGCACAGCTGGGGTTGTGCCTATCCCCACCCAGCTCCTCTAATTTTTGGTCTCCCTAGGACTGACCACTCTCTGGACCACAACTTGTTTATCTTGCTTACTGTCAGCCCAGACTCCCCTCCTCCAGGTTGTCAGCTCCTGAGAGGTGTTGGGGAAGATAATTAAGAGATTGTGACCACCTGTGGACCACTGAGTGGGACCCGGCAACTGGCGTCTCCTCACACACACACCCCCACACTACTCTGGAACATGCCTCATAGGCGTGCCCCTTGGAACGTATGTTCCCAGTTGTTGCTCCAAGGCTACAGCCTTGAGAATGTGTTGTAATGTGTAATGTGTCACCAAGACTATCTGAGCTGCATAAGCGACAGAACGCAGCTAAAGTTTCTACATAAACTTTTATGATTTGGCAGGGGGAGGAAGCTGCGGAAAAGAATTTATCTTGCAGCCACCCAAGATATAACCTTGTAAACAAGTTCCCTTGCTCATTAAAAATGCCACCCACCAAGCCACAGTGACCTGCAGCTTTGTCTCTCGCTGCCCTCTCTGTGTTGAGGCTGGTCCAGATTATACCAGGAAGCTCCTGGGGTTGAGACCCAGCAGAGGGTAGTGCTGGATCTCTCCACTCTCACCCCTGAACCTAGTGTTCAAGTGCTTTTAATTATCAGTTAAACGTTACAAGCATGAAACACCGTTTTTGTTTTCAAGGAATTGGTGCTGCAGTGGGGGAAATGGACCTCCAGCAAGGGTGTGATGGGTGCTACATTTGATGGGTGCACAGTATTAGAGAGTATTCAGGCAGGAATGAGAGGTTGAGACATCTGAGCAGAGACTCCAGGTACAGGCAACAAAGCCAAAACAAAAAGACACCATATCTTCATGTCTGGACACTGGGGTAGGGGTGGAGGTGAGAGAGGCTGTGGCCAGGTTATAAAAGGTTTTGAGAACACAGCAAAGAGCCTTAATTTTAGACTATATAAGACAGGCTCTTTTTTTTTTTTTCAAGTTGTACCCTGAAAACCCCAGTGGCTTCCCCTCTGCCTCACCATTTGCTGGTGGACAGGAGAGAGGGCAAAGGCTATTTTATATGTACTTCTGATGAGTTTTTGAAGACTATTCATGTTCGGAATTTTGAAAACCATTGTTGCTGGCAATGGAAGCTGTGGCCTTAAAGAATCAACCAGCCTAAGCAGAGTCAGTCATTTCCTTTCACCTCACAGGAGCACAGGCAAGACCCTCGGGGCGCTCAGCAAAATGATGTGGTTTCCTGAGCCGCTTCAGATGCAGCGGGAGAGAGGAGGAGGGAGGTTAGAAACCAACCTGAGCTTTGTGAGAGGGCTCAAACCTTAGCAAGACTCAGAAAGGGCAGCTGCGCAGGAGGCTACCCCACGCCTCCAGGGGGCTCAGCTGTGGTTCGCTCCTGAGGCAGCTCCCATTTCGCAAGTGAGAAAGCAACTAGCCAAAGACACCCTCCCTTTATGAGCGTGGCAGACGTGGGGTTACCTCCTCCCGTTCTGAGGCAAGAGTACAGAACTGAGTGTAGGGGAAATGGGGGGGGGGGGGG
>PVIJ01012646.1:0-48732 GCA_004024925.1 Scalopus aquaticus
CTACCCCCATGCCCCCACCCTCTCCCCCCACCCCTGCCCCAGTGCTCTATTTCATTCACCCGTGGAACACTGACCAGAGGAGGCTGTCTCCCTTGGGGGTCTCTGGGGTCAGAGCCAGAGGTCGGGTGAGGATGGATGCACCCACTCAGTTCTCCTGCGGGTGAGCTGCCTTCTGGGTCTGCCTGCACCTGTGCTGAAGCCACCTTGTCACCAGCCGGCCTTGGGCACCGCGGGAACTCCCAGACCCTTTCCTGCGTGACACGGGGTCTGCCGCCCGGTTCCCGGCCTCCCATCGGCCTGGCCAGACCGTCTTAAACCGCTCTGCAGGCCGCGGCCCTGCTGGTCACCTGCCCTCCTCAGCCCTGCCCGGGGCCGCTGGGCCTGAACACCCTCCTGCCCGCTGCAGCGCCTCCTTTTGCCAGCACGGTCGTTTCCCCTATAAGGTCTCGCACATTGACCCTTTCTTGGCGCTTGCGCTGGGAGGACCCAGACTTGGAGGCCGTCCCAGGAAGCGTGAGGGGCGGGGCGGGAGAGGCGAGGAGGCGGGGAGGATCCTCCAAGTACCGCCACGGCAGCCTCAGTGGGCAGCAGCAGGCTCAGGCCTGCGGGAACCCCCGTGGAGGCTGCGCAGGGTGACCTCAGAAGTGTGTCACGGGGGCCAGAGACCCAGAGCGTTTACCCAGCACACCCGCCGCTCTGGCGTGAGGGTCTCCCTGGGACATGTCCTGTGCTGCCTCTGGGCTGTGACTGCACTTGGACCCAGCGGTCCCATCCCAGAGCCCAAGTTTTAATCAGCTAGCTCTGCCCCTCCAACTTCTTAAACATCTGAAAGCTTGCGTTTGAAGCCAACGTGGTGTCCTTCAGCCTCTTTCTTCCTCACAAATCAGGGAAAATTTGGCAGCCAAGATTGTTCTTCCTAAAATATCCTATATTGGTGGTGTGCAAAATCCACCCAGTTGGCTGTTAGAAGGCAGTGGCCATTTGCCTGCCGTGTGACCTGGGCTGGTGACAGACTTGGCTGGTGACTGCCTTCTCTGTGCTTCGGTTTCTTCATTGATCCAAACGTGGTAGTGGTCCCTCTGAAGGACCTGACTGGCTTAATTTGAGGACTTCGGTGTAGGTGTGTGTGAAGGAGCTTTATAAACTGTGAGGGTTATTCGAGAAGGATGGATTATGCTTCTTGAATAACCTTGAACTTGCTCTCTACTTCCCTGCTCAGCTCTGTTTCCGAAACAAATGCACTGTCTGTCTGGCCTCCCTCACCCCACCCCACCGCGTTATAGGAGTGCGCCTCTGGTTACAAAACTGGTTTCATAATCTCACCAGTACAGGATGTTTCATCCTAGTCCAGCATAGTTTAGATAACACAGATTTAAGACTTTGTAATTCACCCTTCATTGATCCGTGTTCTAGGTGGTTCCACGCTTGCCTGAACCCCGTTCAGTTGTAACACCAGAGGCTGGAGAACAATGAATGGGTTCACATCTCTCTCAGGTCTCTCGCTTCCAAAGGAGGTTCCAAAAACTTGCCTGGTCATTCACCAATTTCAGTTTTTTAATGAAAGCTCAGCCTTCTCTCCTTAGAGAAAAATGAAACCAAAACTATATAAGCCTCTGCACATACATGCACAGACACACAGACACACACAGGCATGTACTCACAGGCATGAAGATACGTACACACTCAGAGACATGCACACACATGCACACATGAGCACACGCGTATGCACACAGATATGAACACAGAGAGACATGCACCCACAGGCGTGCACACACACATGAGCACACATGTACACACAGAGACATGCACACACAGGACACACACAGAGACAGGTGAACTCTGCAGGCATTCACAGTGCCTTGGGGCCCCGGGGCTTTGCTCCATGGTGGAACAGTGCGTCCGGGCCTGCAGCTAGAGCTCCTTTTAAATACCGGTTGCAACTAAAGCATCTGGTAAATGCCCAATAAACGAGCTGCCTTTGTGATGAAAGGAACATGCCTTCTCCAGAAACATCTTCTCATCCCTGGAAATGTTCACCAGAGCACGAGCTGCTTAAAACGGTGATTTCCATTGGCTCCAGGACAGAGGTTGCTTTCGACCTTGGAGAGGCTAGTGCAGTCCTCCCTCTGCTGGCCGCTGGGTAACGCACACCCTTTGTTTCATTCCAGTGGGTGCTGGCAGGGTCCCAGGGAGGTGGCAGGAGGGAATAAGTGAGAAATGGGCGGTCTGGGGACCTCCCAGGTGAGCTCTGAGCCAGGGAGTGCGCTGGGAAGTGTGTCTGTCCCTCTGTTTCTCTCCCTTTATTAAGCTCCAATGATTGTACCTGCCGGGCAGATCCTTTCTGGGTGTCGGTACTGGGGCGGCACCGAGATGGGAGGGGAAGCCTTATTCACAGGGCCTCATTCTCAGGTTTGCCTTTACTTTTCCATGTAGAGTTCCCATTAAAATTGGAGCACAGATGCCCACGGCGTGGGGAGGTGATTAAGGATGAGGGCTCTGGGCTCAGGCCATAGCTTAGCCCTAATCAGAGGAGGGGCTGAGACCCTGGAGCAGGAGTTCTGAGCCTCTGTTTTCTCATCACAAAATCAGACTAACCACAGTGCCCACCTTACTGCATTGTTTGATGGATTAAACTGTACGGTGGCATGTAGGAAGCATTTAGCAATGAAAAGATCTTCGTACGTGATGGGTAAGCACATGATTCTCGTTCTAACATAGAAATGGTATTGTAAACTCTTATTATTCTGAAATTGCACAATACTTGCTTGTGATACGAAGTCACGACCTTGAAATTGCTAGTTTTCAACCAGTTTTGACGTACAGAGCTAGCCAATTTTTATAGGGTTCGACCTAATAGAATTGAAAAATTCAGATTAAAACCCTGGACAGTATTCATCGCACCCCGCTCCAGAGCTACCACCTGGGTGTCTTCTGCCTTCTTGGCCACACGTAGTAAGTAATGCCACCCTGATCATCAGGTTTTTAAAATCTGACAGGTGAAGATGGGGTCAAGTGACCCAGAGCACACCAGAATAATGGGTAGGGAGCAGTTATTGGGGGCTCTGAGCAAGGGGAAGATGGTGCCTCCCTGGGTTCTGGAAGGACTGTCCAGGCCTTTGGCTGTGCCTTCCTGGGTGCTGACTCCGCAGGTAAACTTCACCCTGACCGGAAGGGATTTGAGCTGACAAGTGATTTCATCAGATCCTGAGGATGAGATGAATCATTGCTTTCACTCCACCATTTCCTGGCCACTCTGGGCAGTCAGAGTATTTGCAAGAGCCCAATCACTTAGTCTAGGTGAACTGTGTAGAGTTTAACTCGCCATCTCTCTTTATTGCCCCAAGATGTTTGCCAACATAAATCGCCCCTTACTATTTTTGAAACGAAGACGTAGCTATCGGCTGTGCACCCAGTCTCACGGTAGGCAGTACGCATCGAGAGGGCTCTAAATGTGCTGCTGCTTCTGTTCAGGGGGCAGAGGGAGCTGGGTCCAGGAGGGGCTGCTCGCTCCATTCTGGCCCTGGGGCTGGGGCGCCTCACTGATGGACACAGTGTAACAGCTGCGCTGTCACTTTCTATAGACACTTTGTTCCCACCTTTGCCATTTCTGTGCAAGAACACCAGGCTAGGAGCTGGCCGGGACCCAAGTGCTGACCCTCCTGCTCGCTGAGTCACTGGCTCTAAACAACCACCCTCTACCGTTTATAGTTTCCTAAAAGAAAAATCCGAGGGATTTGAGCCATGCGATATCTAAGTTCCCTTCCATTATTGTTTCCAAGTTCATTATGCACAAAATGGAAACCCTTTTACTTCTCACTCAGTGAGCGACGAACTAGGAATCATCAGAGTCTAAAGGACCAAGGGAGAATTAGAAATTATCGGCATGAATTTTGCTCATTAAGAGCACTATGGAGAGAGTGAAGAAGCAAGCCAGATGGTAAAGCAGCTGTCTGACAAAGGACACATACCCAACATACACAAAGAACCCCAACATACATGCAAGAGCAGGGGATCAGACAAGCCAGAAAGGAAAAATATTTTCACTGGAAAAGATATAATTGATAAATATGTGAAAATACAAATTAAAATCACAGAGATGCCCCTAGAACACACTAGAACATCTTCTCTTAAAGAGACTGATGAAGCCAAGAACACTCACTGTATATACTCACTATAAAATGTACAGCCATTTTGGAAGATGGTTTGGCATTTTCTAGCAAAGTTCAACGTGTATATAATTTAGGACCCAGTAGTTTTACTGCTGAGTCATATACTAACAGAAATGCAGACACTAGGGGTTCTAAGTGGAAGGTAGACATGACAACGCATGTGACAGGAAAGTCTCTCTGACACAGTGTCAGTCCAGGCTGTGGATTAGGGACAACTTATTTGACTTAAAAGCCACAGAAGCATCATTGAACTTTATTCAAGTCAAGGGTAGTATTTTGTGAGCCCAGGAGTATCCTGAGCCCTGTGGAGATTGACTGACAGGACGTATGTGATGTCCGTGCAACTGGACTACAGGAGGCTGAACAGGAATTGGACTGAGGTGGACCTCACCCGCCTTGGTAGTTTTCCAACATGTAAGCTAGGAAACTAAATAACACACAGTTTCCCCTTTTGTACTTGGTAGAAAACCCGAGGAATCAAATAAATAGAAATGAAGGCATAATTATTATTGCGGGGACATCTGCCCTGAATTAGGTGATGTTGCCACCTCACAGAAACTCACTTCAGGGTTCTCTGTCGACAACTTGTTCCTGAATGTTTATTTCTGCCAACAACAGTGACAGAGAGAAACAAATTGAACTCCCTCTCCCGGTGCATTTGGAGATGTGGCACCATCCTGGCCGGGAGGGGAGGAGGGAGGAGGCAGGGGTATGACGCTGATGGAGCTCTCGTCATGGCGGCTCAGGAGCTGCCCTATGTCCAGCCCTGGGCATTATTTTCCACTGAAGAACTATGTCTTTCAGTCACACGCTGATGTTAGGCTATTGTGGGATTACCTTTTTTGGGCCATTAGCTACAATATGCCCGTGAATAGTGGTTTCCCTTATAAGGACCTGAAGTCCTCACTGTCAGGAATCCTGGGAAGACATTGAAGCTTGAAAGAGAAACAAGGACCAGGCATAGGACTCACTGCAGCCGGAGATCACTGTGAGCCAGCAGCCGGAGTGCAGATGACCACAGGATTCGAGGTGGGGGACGTTAGCAGGAGGGCAGGCAGCGGGAGGTCAGCCATCAGACAGGAGGGAAGGTGGTCTGCAGAGACCCCAGGGAGAGCCTGGGCCGGGCGGGAGGTGTACCTGCCTTGCACAGACCCTCCACTGCCCCTGAGATGTGCGACCCTGTTCACACCCTCACTGCAGTCGCTTCTTAGCTGTTGTTCATGTCCTGCCTGTGCTTCAGGAGACAAAGCGAAAGAACAATGACAGCCTCCTCTGGGACCAAAATGGAAGGACAGGTAATAACTGCCCATCAACATTGCTCAGAGAGAGGCTGTCCCACTAGCCATGAGAAGCAAAAGCAGTAGCAGGGGGAGTGATATAAGAAACAGTGGGGGTGGGGAGGAGGGCGGGACGGGCTCAAGGCTGATGCCCCAGAGCACCTCAGAAACAGCCGGGGACCCCTTGCAAAGGGCTTCTTGCAGGTGCCCCTGGGACTCACACTGACACTCACACTCATCATCTGGCCATTAGGTAAACAAGGTGTTTCGAAGCCACAAGTCAACATACACAAAACCCTGTTTTATTAGCTCTGGGGCCTGGAGAGTCCCAGCTTCTGCCTGAGCAGGACCATTTCACTGAGGGCTCAAGTAAACTCATGCATGAATTGACTGGGGAGAATCACATTAGGCTAATAAAAGCCTATCATTCCATGGGCAGCAAGCTAAAAGGGCAGGTAACTATCTGCTTAAGTAGACTGGGAGCAAAGGGACTGGCCTGGAGCAGATGGGCTCCCTTCCATCTGCAGGGAGGGGAGGGCCTCTTCTGAGAGCCAGAGTCCCTTCAGCAGCACCAAAATTTGCACTGAGGGCATTGAGTCCATCAGTATCTCAGATTGCCTCCAATTCGATCCTATATTTTGACCACTTTCCTGAGCCATGTTATCAGGACCATCTATAAGTTGTAATTGAAGAGGGGCCCCTCTGCTCAGCCAGGTTTTGATCTGTCCTTGTCTGCCACGTGTCTGCTTCGCAGTGCTTTCATCAGTCAGGTCATTATGATGTCATTACGCATGACAGACACTTAGCCGACTTACCCGCTCACCATGAGCAATAACCACTCGACAAACAGCACTTGTTATTATTGGCGTTGCTGTAGCATCATGAAATCAAGACTCTCATTTCCCTCTGCTGACAGATTGGCAGGTGGCTCTGGCTTCAGAGCTCTTGGAGATCCCCAGTCAGTCACTTGACAGGGATTTGTGGAGAGGGAGATTCCAGGTTATTCTTTAAGGACAGTAGAGAGTCAACTCTGCAGATAAAAACTAGGAACTCGACAAGACGTGAGTTCTACACAAGGTCACTACAAGCTACGATATTGGGGGGGCAGAGGTGTCAAGAGCCACTGTGTGCAAGGGGGGCCACAGGGGAGCCAAGAGAATGGGAGAGGGGGAAGTTTATACAAGGTGATTTTGTAGAAGATCAAACCTGACATATTTTTAGGGCCTGTATAAAAAACGCAAAACAGCCATCTCTTTTAAGAACCATCTTTGAAATTGCAATAAATTCTTCTTGACAGAAACTCAGTCAAGTCCAGCATGTAATCTCCCGCTGTCAAGAAGAGTAATGCCAAGTGGTGTATGTTCTTCTACTATTAAAAAAAAAAAAATAGGAGGTTGCTGGCTTGAGAAAATAGAATTTAATTTGTCCAAGCTGCTTTTCAAAATTTAGTTCTCTTACCTTGTGGGGGTCTCTTATTTATCAGTCTTGTGGAAATGTGTACTTTTAATGAGGTCCTTTTGGCCAATTCCTTCTTAGAACATAACTCTTATGGAGCGTGAGTAGGATGGTGTGGAATTGGATAAACTGAGCCTCAAGCCCAGCACCACTGGTTCTTCCTCGTTAATCTGGTCTTGAGCAAGTTTTTTTCCCATGTCTAAGCCCAATAACCTCACCTGTAAATAGGGGTAATAGGGGCACCCACCTCATAACCCTCATTTTGAGGAACAGGTGACATTCAGCACAACCCTGTCAGTACACAAATAGCCCAACTATACACCAGTTGTAAAGATGAAATAACCTTTATAGACTGAAGATCTTCCAACCACAACCCATTTATCAACTCCTCTTTGCCAAAAAAGCCCCCCTGAAAGACACATTAGGTTGCTGTCTTCTCTTATCACCCCATCTTTTCCTTTCAATGTGTTCCAACCAGGCCTCCTCCCCCACTTTGACCGCCTTCATCAAAGCCAGCAGTGGCCTCTGTATCGTTAATGCATTCGTCCTTCCTGGCAACAGAAACTCAAAGTCATGTGACAACTGCATCTTCTGGCGAGGACACCCATCCCACCACAAGAGCTCCACCCTCATCACCTAATTAGATCCCAAAGACCCTGCTGTTTTCCATAGTGGTTACACCAATTCACATTTCTAACAACTGTACACATGGACTCCCTTTTCTTTACATTCTCACCAACACTCTCTCTTGTCTTCTTGGGGATTGTCACTCTGATAGGTAGGAGGTGATATCTCTTTGTGGTTTTGATTTGCATTTCCCTTCTGAGTAGTGATGTTGAGCACCGAATGTGATGGCCATCTGTATGTCCATTTTTTAGTTGGATTGCTTGGTTTTCCTGCTATTGAGTTGTATGTGTCCCTTGTATATTTTGGATGTTAACCCTTCAGCAGTTACGTGATTTGCAAATATTTTGCATAGGTTGACTTAGGTTTATTGATGGTGTCCACTGCTGTGTAGAAGCTTTTTTTAGTTTGATGTAGGCCTATTTATTTATTTTTGCTTCTCATGACTTTGCTTTTAGTGTAAGTTTTAAAAACTTATTAGGGATCTTTTGTAGTTCCCTGCAAATTTTAGGATTATTTGTTCTATCCCTGTGAAAAAAATGCTCCTGGACTTTTGATCAGGGTTATATTTGATTCTATATTGCATTGGATAGTCTAGACATTGCAGTAACACTCATTTTTGCTATCCATAAACATGTAAATTCACTGTGTTTATTATGTCTTCTTTAATTTCTGTCATTAATGTCTTATACTTTTTGGTGTATGTGTCTTTCATGTCCTTGGTTAATTCTAAATATTTTATACTTTTTGATGTAATTTTCAATAGTGTTGTTTTCTTAATTTCTCTTCCATGGAGTTCATTATCCTAGACTACATTTCATCAGATTTGAGGGCATCTTCTTAGTAGAAAGATGAAATTTCAACTGAGAGTAGAAGCATCTTTGATCCCCAAGCAACGTACAACAAAGGAGTATCCCTATTACCCTGGAGAATCTGCCAGTCCTAATTGCCACGTGTTCGCCACATCATGAGGGGCAGGACGTGATCAGGCCGAAACCAGCTGAAAGGGACGCAGAATTGAAAACAGCCTTTTTAGGCCAGTGCATAATGTGAAAAGGCACTATTAAAGGTCAGTTGTTCAAAGAGTATCACATATACGAATGTCACTCATGAATTCTTAAATTCATCAATGATGGAATCGTTCAGATGTTTAGGGATTGACTCGACATTTTTCAGGAATTCTGCAATCCCACATTTCTAAGCTGAGGACTGCAACACATTTATGAGACATGGAGTCAATTTAGTGGGTCCACAGGGGACACTAATATTGTGTCTCATAGCTTATATTCCTCACATATTAAATCCAATCAAAAAAATCGGAGTAAGACAAAACTACTGGTAAATATTGTATATAAAGAAGATAAAAGTATTGCTTCCTAAAAACTATTTTTCATGCATGTATGTTTGTGTGGACTTGTATGCACACCACACGCATGAGCACATCCTTGCTGAAGGTGTAAAATCTACTTCTTACGTGATGTGCAGTTTGAGTCTTTGAAATGCACTGCGGTGGGGCCATTTGCTGCAGTGGGTGGGAAACGGGCTGTGCTAATCCTCGAGGTCCATCCAACTCATGGTCGACAGCTTTGGAATTCTCAGCAATGAAAAAGGAAAAAAAGTGAGGTTCTTCCAAGACAGCAGAGAGGGGGCTTCACCTGGCAGCTGTGAGCACACACAGAAAGAGGAGCCCCGCCCCGGGCAGTAATTACAAACACATTGCGTGATAGCCTTATTAGCTTCAGCGAGAAGTCACAGGGGGAACAAACCCACAAGCTCTTCCATTGCTGTAAGAGGAAAGTGTTTCCGTGGTGTGTCATAAATCTGATGGAACTAAATGGCCAAATTATTTAGACTTCTAGAAAGAGGAGGCTTGGAATCAGTAAACTTCTTACCCTCAGTTCCTCCTAAGGGCCCTCATTTGTGTCAATAAAATTCTCAGCAGTCCGTCCCTTCCCACCGACAATATTTTCAACAATACTGGGTGCCAACTCTGGGGTTTTAAAGCAGCAACACAAGGAGTACGATCTGACCACAGAACTCTGCAACATCTCTTAAAAATTCCAAAACAACTTTTAAAAAAAAAGGGTTTTTTCCTCTTAAAGGATGAAGTGTTGCCACTTGGCAAGCAGCTCTCCAAGCACTATGTTATTATAAACATATTTAGCCTCTTTGGGTAAAGTGACTGAAACTGAGACAATCTGGCTAAATCATTAACTCTGCAATTGTTCACCTCAAAAAACAAATAGTCCAACTCAAAAACAAATTAGTATTTATTGAGCACATTCTACGTAGCAGACGTTGTGGTAAGTGCCGGGGGGCTGGCTAAAAAAATTCCATCATCGTTCCCTTTCCACGAGGCACATGCAGTTTAGTAGTGGAAAGGGGCTGTGTACACAGAACAGAAGCAAGGCAGACCACAGTAAGGCTTTATCTCTTAGGGATAAAAAAAAAATGTTTCAGATACGATGAAAGCCATGGACAAGCTCACTAAAAAAATACACACACACACACACAGAGACACACACACACACACGCAGATGCATTTGTCTGCAGCCTAACTCTATGTCTGGATTCTGGGTTCCGAAGGTATTTTAGAGATGCTCAACAGAACTTCCATGCAAGAAGAAGAATGAATTCACAGCAGCAGTTCTCTAACTGACTGCTCCTCAGTGGCTCACTGCTTACCTAGTGCTCTTCGTTTCCTTTGTAAAGGGCACCACCGAGGCTGGCTGTGCTGATGCGCTGTCTGTGCACACAGGCCACCCTTGCACGTATTTCTGCGCCTGTCATCCAGGGTTACCCTGACCAAGAATCAGAGGGGTCTGATCCTATCTTAGCTTATGTTGTCTTAACAACAAAGTACCATAGATTGAGTAACTTAAACAGCAAAACTTTGTTTCTCAATGGTTCTGGAGGTTAGTGATCCAAGATCAAATTTCTTGGCAATTGGGTTTTGAGTAAAAGATTGGAGTCTCCGGAGTCACTTCTTAAAAGAAAACTAATCCTATCAGATAAGATCCCTACCCTTATAACCTCAATTAAACTAAATAACTTCCTAGTGTAAAAATAATCCAGGGCCTCCCTGGTGGCCTAGGGGTTAAGTCTCAGTGCCATTACTTCTGCAGCCTGAGTTCGATCCCTGGCCAGGGAGCTTCCCACATGGCACAGTAGAACTATCCTGTCTTACCCACTGCTCCCCTCAACAGTGTATTTCAGTAAATCTGCCTGTTCTGCTGCCCACTCTGTCTCTGGTGAATCCTATTATCCCCTGAACCTCTGGTCTATACCCAGTTCTTATATGCATAAATAAACAAAAATAAATCTAAAAAAAACCCACTAATTCCAAAGGATATATGTACTTCTATGTTCATTGCAGTTCTATTTACAATAATCAAGTAATGGAAACACACTAAGTGCCCATGGATTGAAGAATGAATAAAGATGATGTGGTATATATATACAATGGAATATTACTTGGCTATAAAAAGATGAAATCTTGCCATTTGCTACAACATGTATGGAACTGGAGGGTAGGGAGCTAATGAAGTAAGTCAGAAGGAGAAAGACAAATACAGATGATTTCACTTGTGTGGAATATAGAGAAACAAAACAAAGGAACACATAAAACTAAACCAAAGCAAACTTTAGAAATATGATCATAGAATTGAAGTTACTAGGGGGTAAGCATGGAAGCAAAGGAGAGAGTGGCCCAGTGGTCTAGGATAAAGCACTGTGGTGCTTTGGCAGTGGGCATGGCATAGTAATATATATATATACATATATGTATCTGAGGACATGTGAACCTGTTCTCCTAAATCATATACAGTGTTGTAAACCAGTGTTACCTCATTATATTTTTTAATAAATTAGTTTAAAAAATGTGATGACTTCCTTAAAGGCCCCACCTACAAACACAGCAGCCCTGGACATGAAGACTTCGGCGTATGAACTGGGGGGAGGGGGAAGACACAAATATTCAATCCCAAACCACATTTATACTGCTTACTGTGCAATTCACTTAATAGAATAAAAATTATGGTAAAACTAGAATAATGGACCCCTGCAATGCCCACATCCTGATCCGTAGGACCTAAGGAAAGGTTAGATTGCAGGACATAAGGGAATTAAGATTGTAGGAGGAATTAAGGTTGCTAATCAAATGCCTTGAAAATAAGGAGATTATTCTGCATGATCCAGAAGGAATCAGTGTAATCACAGGTTTTTAAAAGTGGATTCTCCCCTAGACTTTCCAGAAGGGAATGCAAGCCCGCAATGCTTTTAGCGCATGTTGGGTTTCTAACCTACAGCACTGCAACATCGTAAATGAATGTTCCTTTAAGCTATTTGTTACAGCAACAATAAAAACCTAAGTCTGCAGATTTTTTTCCTATAAAACTAGAGTAATGCTTTGGAAAGATTTGATAACAGGTTGAGTCCAAGTAAGCATTGCTGTTATCTTAGGTGCGGATAAGACCCATTTAGAACCTTGGTGGAAAGAAAGGTGTAAAAATGAATCTATCTTAGAAATTACCAGCACCAAGAATTTAAGGCTGCAATTCTGAGATCACGCATGATGACTTATGGGTGAGAGTTATCAAAAAAACAAAAAAGGCTGTTTACTACACTTAGTCTCCTATTCAAAGATCTTAGCCTGACCTAAAAGGACTAGTAAAAAGATGCATATGGGTGTTTTAGGTCAAATTAACTGAGTGAGGAATTGTATTGAGTTGAACACATTTGTGTGTGACTCTATAATCAACAGATTTCACTGTCTAAATGGCCACTGACCCTTCATATTGGACAAAAAGACTTTCCTCCACTTAGATTTTCTTCTGCAGACAACTCAAAAGTGAAGAAACCATGGCGGAGTCTTAGGATCCTACAACCCACACCCTCGGTGGGCTAAACCGAGATGGTTTGTTCTTTGGTGGGTGACACTTAATGATTCAATCAATTCATCAGGAGCTTCCTGTACAGTGTTGGGGGATTTTCTGAGCACCAACAGTCCAGGAGGAAATTAGATGGGGCTTCTTTCCTAAATAGATGTGTCTCTGAGTGGTGTAGAATTAGGGAGAGCCTTGCAAGAACCTGCAGGGAAGCAGACTTGGTCTGAAAAGGAATAGCAAAGAGTCAAGTTGTTACAAAGTATCAGTCTTATGACCTTCAGAGTTCTAGAAAGACAGAAGTAGGTTCAGGAGTTTCCCTTGTGGTTGCTACAAAGATTGCCCATGCGCTGGTCCTCAGTCCAGAAGAATGTTAGTAAATAAGCAAGCAAAGACATCTTTACAAAAGGCATTAAATCTTCTCAGGCAACAGGGGTGGGCACTTTCTCCCAAACTTTAAGATCCGTTTTTTTCTATAAAAGTATTCTAATGACATTTGTTCTTCTCTTGGGTGCTGAGACAAGAATCCTTACCCAAGGGTGACCTTCGGGAGCAGTATAGTGTGATACAATCTTCTCTGGTTAAAGCTGGTTGCTTTCAAGCACTTACTAGCCTGTGTTCTCCTTTGAGAAGCTGCTAAAATGAAAGTGACTGAATTTTTTAAAAGGGCATAAGTCCACAAAGGGTAAAGAGAATTTGAAAAAGGAGACATTCATTTTAGAAGATGGGGAAAAGAAGGATTAATAACTGATTTAAGAGACTCCAAAATATTAAATCCTTAAAATAACATAATTCATAGAAGAAAAAAAGATTAATCAACTATCAAAGTCGATTGCAAAAGACATTGTTCAGTGAATGAAAAGATAAACCACAGACTAAGAAAAAAATGCTGATTAATCACATTGCTGATAGCGAATTTGTCTCCAGGTCGTAAAAAGAACATTTATACCTCAATTTTTTTTAAATAAGACCCGAAAAGATACTTTATCTAAAAATATACTTTATCTAAATATCTAAATATACACATATATCAAAAGATGCTAAATATTATTTATCATCAGGAAAATGCAAATTAAAACATAGTGAGATCCTACTATCTAAAAATTCAAATAATGAATATTTTTTTAAAACCTAAGATGACACCTTGTTTAAAACAAAAAAGCAACCTGAAGGAGGCCCCAAGGACCAAAGTGAAAATAATCTGAGCACAAGATAAGTAACAATATTATTGACACTGATGAAACTGAGGGGTTCCCAAGGCCCCAAACTGTTAAGGGAAAAAACCCAAGTTGTCTACTCCAAGGGGCCATGAAAAAAAAAAATCAGACTGTAGAATGCTCAAAGATTTTTATTGTACTTTAATAAGCAAAGTCCCATAAACCTTAGAGTAATCTTAGAGTAGCCAATAAATATGTCACTGGCTTATTACATTCTTTAGTAAACGATGTGTGATTTGTAGAACAATTCGAGTATGTATGCTACAGTAAGTTATAACACAGTAAGTAAATTATAATGACACGCTAGGAGGAGGAACGATTGGAATAATACTTAAAAAATAAAGAAGGCAGGAAAGAAGAGTAAAAGGAATATGGTGAAAGATGTATTTATATATGAGATTGACTCCAAAGAGGCAAAAAGGACATTATAGCAGACTGGGAAAATGCTGCATCCTGACATAGTAATGCCACCACGAGTCCAAATATCTGTCCAAACTCATGAAACCACATTTATTAAAAGGTGCACTTTATTGTTTGAAATTACAACTCAGTCAATGGATTTTAAAAGAAAATAGCTGGTATGGCCAGGTAGACACGTAGGCAGGAACATTTACTAAAGCAAAAAAAAGGATCATTTTATGACATAACAAATTTTATTTCACCCTAATGATGTAGTTTTTAGAAACAAGCATGTAATTAACAATGTCTCAAGACATCCAAAGCCACAGTAACTAGCAAAGCTAAACAGAGAGATGTGCAAATCCACAGCCGTGTCGGTGGGTATCTGCACAACTTCCGGTCAGCAATACAAGTGGACAAGAGCAGGAAGGTGTGAAAGACCCGACCAAGAGGTGAAGACCCCCAGCTGCCTTACTCTCGTACGTGCTGCATCCAACAAGAGCGCAAAACCCAAGCTGGAATGATACAGGCAGATTGGCACCAATGATTTTATTAAAGCAAGTCCAAAAAGCTGTCAATGATTGAAATCAGACAGAATAGATTCCAACCGGGCCTCCCCGGTGGCGCAGCGGTTGAGCGCTGCGCTGTGGAGCTGTCGGCAGCGGCGACGCGAGTTCGACGCCCGGCCGGGGAGAATCCCACATGGCGCGGCAGACCTCTCCTGCCTCGCCCACTGCTCCCCTCAGCAGTGTATTTCTGATCTGCCTGTTCTGCTCCCCACTCTGTCTCTGGTGAACCCTCTCGCCGCCCCACACCTCTGGCCTGTACCCCAGCTTGTATGTATAAATAAAAAAATAAATAAATAAATAAATAAAAAGAATAGATTCCAACCAATGTCAACCTAAGCTGGAAATAATAACATAAAGGCAATTAGAAAATAACCTTGTACTTGAAAATAAAGATGTGTTCTTCTGAATAAGTCATATTCAAAAAGGAATCACAGTGAGAATTTGAGAATATTTTAAGTAAATGATAATAGAAATATAATATTTTGAAACCTCTGGAATATAGATAAGTTATGTTTAGAGGCAAATTTATAGTCTATCAGAAAAAAAGATAATAGGTTAAAAATCAATCATCTAAGCATCAGTCCTAAGGAGCTCTCTAAACACACACACAGTAACTTAAATGCAAAGAAGGGCAGAGCAAAGATAAAAGCAGAAATCAATGAAATAGAAAATATACAAATGAGAGAATCACCAATGTCAAAGCTTGTTCTTTGAAAAGACAAACAAAACTAATAAACCCCTGGCAGAAATGGTAAGACGAAGAGGGAGAAAGTCAAATAACCAACATCGTAAATGAAAAGGGGAACAGAGGAGAAAAGTCTATCAGAGACAAAAGCAGAGAGTTCATCAGTAGGTGCCTGGGTAGAGGAGGTGACGCAGGAGACACCAGGAGCCTGCAGGGAGCTGCGGCCGTCTTGTTTGTTGTCTCACTCTGCTGGGTGCACACGCATGTCGAAGTTGATTGAATTTGATAAAGCCTGGCCATTAAAAGTGCTGGAGAGTATAGACTGTCCAGAGCTGGTAAGAAGCTTAGCTTCTGGCTCAGGCCTCAGATGAATCTTGTCACCTGTGAATCAAGAGGCTTCTAAGCTGATGTCCACGTTGAGTCTCACAAGCTTGCTCTTCAAAGCGTTGATTGAACTTCCAGGGGCGCCTGATACCCCAGATGTCTGTTCTTAGTTATGTGTTGATTAACCCCATGAGCAGGTATTCTCTGTCTCCTCTCTAGATGAAATAAACAGAGGTTCAAGGTGGTCATGACACTTAACACAAGTATAGTTAGTGACACATTCTGGAATCACCCGCCATCCTGATTTGCCGCAAAATGGGCATAAACGT
The DNA here is from genome assembly GCA_004024925.1 of Scalopus aquaticus. Taxonomy (NCBI): domain Eukaryota; kingdom Metazoa; phylum Chordata; class Mammalia; order Eulipotyphla; family Talpidae; genus Scalopus; species Scalopus aquaticus. The sequence continues at coordinate 15,932 of PVIJ01012646.1, forward strand.
TCACATGTGTAGTGAAACTGAATGTTCCCGTCAGAGGGACCCGATGACAAATGAGCTTGTCTCTTGTTTCCTGGAGGACTCACCACTGGCCCAGCGTCGGCCTATTTGGGTGGAACACTTGTATCTACGTTTTGAGAATAGGGATCCCAAACAAAAGTTCAGTAAGTTCAGTGTGTCCTTGAAGCCCACACATGGAGTCCCTAGAATATTTGTGGATCCTGAGACGGGGAGATCTCTCAGGCGCCTCTCAGCTGTGATTCACGTCAATCACCATAAACTCCTGAAGAGAAAGACTTGAATTAAGCTACGGTCGCGCCAATAAGGTGCGTCCTCTGAAATAAGGCTCATTTCATATATTCTAGTCATTTTTCCCTACAGCCACTGGGTTTGGGCTTTGGACTGAAAAAACATGGTCACCTCACTGAGACATATGTCCTCTGCAGAGTTGACCTTGGAGGTGAACAAATGTGGAGCTGTGGCTATGCTTCATAACACCACAAGGGGGCAGCAATGTGCAAATAACGCCTCTAACTGTGGGGGCCTCCTGGCTGGATTTGGAAGAAAACTGTGACTTGTTCCCCATGAGCTTCTCAGATTTAAAATAATGGCAAAGTAATTCATTTCAGCCCTGCTCTGGAAACTGTCAGAGCTAATTCATTTCAGATGAAAATATACTGACTATTCATACAAGCATCCAAAGCAGTCTTGGGGATGCACTGAGTCCCTCAGGCATGGCTCACCTCACCTTGCCTCGAGCCCGCTGAGCCCAGGCGCACAGAATGGGCTGAAGATCCTTCTGGAGAGGAGCAGACCTCGCTTCCCACACCACCCTCCCAGCCAGCCACCCAAACCCCAACCCTGCCGACTTCATCAGTTTCTCTTAAGCACTTACTTACTTTTTTTATTTTCTCTTTTGCCCGTCTACCCTGCTCCTTGAGAGCTGTGGTATAATCTGTGCTGTGCATTGGTGTATCTCCAGCGCCTGGAATGCACCTGGCATGGAATGAGGACTCAAAAAATGTGTGTGAATGAGCAAATGAGAAGGCATTCACACCTGTCCGAGGTGTGGGCAGCTCCTCCCTCCCCGCTAGAGTGCTCTCTGGCTCACGCCCACGACTCACCACCTGCCTTCCTGCCAGCAGGTAGGACAGACACCAGATTATTGGATATTAGCATTAGAAGGAACTTGGGGGCGTCATCTGGGCTCTCCAAGCCCGTCATGGGGAGAGTCACAAGCCCGAGGCCGCCAGGCTGGCAGGAGTTGCAGCCAGGACCAAGGCTGCTTGCCCCCTTCTGCTTGCCAAGGCTCCTCTCCGACGATAATGGGCATCATCTATGAGCTCATGCCAGGTGCCTGGCCCTTAGGAAAATTGGGGTAGGGCACAGCCTGGAGGGCACCCCTCATCCCCCAGCTTTTGTGATGGATTCATGTATAGCTTGACTTAGCCAGGTCTGACAGCAGCAAACACCACGGACGAAGAAGCCCATGGTGAGCCGCTCCAAGCAGCCTTTGGGATTCTCCCCTATCTCGTGAGCTGGGGTCCCCACATTTCTGCCGAGGTCACACTGACCAGCTGGTTTCCATGGCAGGAGCAAAGGTGGATCTCCATTGGGGCAAAACACAGCAGGACAGTGTGGAGTGCCCGGTCTTGGGTCTCCTCCTAGTTTATTTTGATGCTATCACTTAACGAATCATCAGAAAGCACCAGGAAAACACCTGGCATTTCCCTCATTTCTCCAGCCGTGGGCAGCCGCTGTAGGGACCAGACTCCGAGGTACACGTGGCTGTTGGAGGGCGCCATCTCAGGAACTAGCTCCCTGCACAGAGAGACCAGGCCGTAATTTTCGTAGCTGTAAAATTTCTCTCCTGAACTCCTTCTCCAGGGAAAAGTTCCATTTAGAAAGGACATACGTTGGCGCCTCTGCCAAAGCGGCACTCGCAAACCTGAAGGACGGACGATAGTTTCGAAAGAGAGGATGCGGATGGCTCCCCACTCCTGAGTGTGGGCTCCTGTGCGGTCATTTCCATCTGAAGGTAAGTTCCAGGTTCCTGGGCATCAAACAAAGCCACCTGCTTCCTTCACTGGAAGAAACTCTCCCAAACTCCAACACGCACACACACCCCATACCACAAACACACACCACACACACACACCCCACACTACACATACCACGCACAAACATGTACACGAATATTTAACACTTTGTGGTCCGCTCACATATTAGTACGTGTTCTTGTCACCAGTATCAGGTGGCCGCTCACGTATGAATACGTGTTCATCTAGTCTCCGGTTTTTCACGCCACGGTGGATTTCTTTGGAACTATTAGGAGCTATTTCTTTGATCGTCCTCAGTCTAGAAGCTTTACACATTGGTTTGGTGAAAGTGGAAGGTGTTTTATGAGAGATATGACCGTTTTTTAATATCCAGTAGTTTGGGAGTTGTGTGTGTTTTATTGAATGCTTCTACCATTCATGCGGTGGCACAGAAAATGGCCGGCCCCCAGGGCTGGGAAATTGAAAGGGCACCGGCCCACAAAGTGTTAAGGGAAGTGTTTCTATCTTGACAGATTTCTGGTTTAGATTTGGTCAAATTTCTCCCACGAGGAGTCCCAGCCAGGAGGTTCAAGGAGGCTGGTTTGGAACCTCAAAATCTGGAGCAGTGGCCGCCTTGTAGTTGTCGGGGTAGGCAGATGTTACAACAAACAGCCCACAAGTCTCAGTGAAGTGTTGCCGGATTTATTTCTTGTTAATGTCACTGTCAGCAGGTAGGGGGCGCTGTGCTCCACTCGAGGACCCAGTTTCTTTCATCCAGTGACTTCGCTATCATTTAGGGCTGTAGGTTCCTCAACTACTGGCTCAGATATTCCTGAGGGCCTCAGAATCCCCCACTGGTACTCTGCGCCCAGAGCAAACACAGCCCGAACAAGGGCATTGAGGTCAGAGTGGAAGCTTTTCAGAGAAGCTTGTGTTGGTGGCAGTCATCTCTGGTGCGCAAGTTCCATTGGCTGGAACCAAGTCACATGGTCCCACCTCACTGCAAAGGAGGCTGGGAAATGTAGTCCAGCCGTGTGCCCGGGAGAAAGAAGGAAATAGGAGTCAATGGACACGTTGAGCATCTTCACTGCCAGGTGGACTGAACGATTGACAGGAGGCAGGTGGGGGCAGCTTCTCGGGACAGGCTGACGGCTGCTGCAGACAGACAGTCTGAGCTCTGCTCTTGGAGAGCTGTCACCCTTTCTCGGAGAGGGCAAGAAAGCCTAAGTTAGGGAGAGAGAGCCGTGTGGGCACACCTCTTGGAGCTCTTGTTCAGGTTTGCCTTTGGGGGGGGGCATCTAAAAGGACACGTTTGGGGGTGTGGCTTCCTGAAGCAAGTAGAAGCAGCGTGCAAAGGCAGACTTCCCAAATGGCGGTTATCACAGAGGCAAAGCCACCATGGTGCTGTAAGGAAAATGGGGGCCAGAAACAGAAAACTTAGTCAAATGGGTCTATGAGCCAGGAAAATACAGGCTTAAAATAAGATTGAAGGAGCCAGGAAACTCTGCTGCCGACATTGACTTCGTCCATCTTCCGCATGTTCACTGGGCACATTCGCAGTGCCAGTTTCCATGTGAGAGAACAAGACAAGGAGAAAACCTCACTCCTGCCTGCCAGGACTCCAGCATTGCCCTCGGTGGACACACAGCACGTGGTGCTGGGTGCGCTTGTCTGACCTAAAAGTCCAGGGTTAATGGAAGACATAGGCTCTTCATGAAGAGACATGACAAAATGGCCGCTTTCCAGCTTTGAGACCAAAGACCTTCCATCTGATGTCATTCCCGCCCTTGCTGTCTTTCCAAGGAATTCTAAAGTCCCTCCACGTCAGGACACACCAGGCAAAGCTGAGTCAGGGAATTTCACAGTCAAAAGAGGTCTTACAACGCTCTGGGTCTAGCTGTCCTGTGCTTCAGCAGAGGAGCGGAACTCTGTGGTGTGGCGATTCTCCTCAGGCTGTGCTGACGATCACCAAGATCGTGCAGTCCAGCCTGTCCCCTGATGTGAGATCTCAGGGAAATGATGAAAACGTTTCACTTCACAAGCACCTATTAAATTCCTACTTATAGACCCAAGCACTTTCCCCAAAGACTCACCTCATATCTCCCTGGGCCTGTTCTTTCAAACATGCTGCTTCATTTGTCTGAAGTGTCCACCAGGTCTCGTGGTTCTCGTCCCTGGAATGCATTTGAATGTGTCATTGAGTCCTGACAACTACATCATCACCCACTGACCTGCAGCAAGGCGGGGGAGCATGGTCAGATGGAGGCGTTGAGAAAAGGAGCAGGGAGACTAACCCAAGTCTTGAATGGGGTTAGGATGGGCAATGGTGGGATGCACTAACCAGAGGTAGCCACAGAGGGGAGCCATTTCCACCTCTAGCACCCTGAGAGGGAAACGGAGGGAGCAGCTCATTGTAGGAGAAAGCAGAAAGCCAGAGACTCAGTCTGCGGCTTTGGATAAGGAAAGGGAATTCCCTCTTGTCTTGCCTGCAGCTACCACTGGCAGAACCAAAGCAGAAGGCTGAGGTCAGGGGAACCTACTGGTGCAGCTGATGAAAGGCAGCGTCCGTGCCCGGAGCAGAATGGACAGGAATGAGGCAGGAGCCGAGGGGCAAGCAGCCTTGCCAGGCACCAAGCAGTCGTGGAAGGTAGAGGAGAAAAGTGGTTTTGATCCTTGACGTCACAGAATCTACAGGGCAGTGAGAGAGAGGAAAAACGAACAAGCGTGCGCCCTGTGGACATCGCTGGGTGGATGGAGGGAAGGCAGGGTGGCATGAGCTGTCATACAGAGGGCCAGCTTGAGAGTGGACGTCCAGCTGTCCTTCCGTGGATGTAACGTGTAAACAAAGACCCAAATAATGAGCCCTCCCATTGAACAAGAAAAGGAGCTTCCAGACCAAGGGGGAGCATGAACCAAGAGAGGCGGTGGCACTGGACGGCTCTTCAGATATTTGATTCTTTGAACTTAATTTGAATTTCTTTTAAAGATTTTTTATTTATGGATACAAGAACTGGGGTGTAAGTAAGAAGTGCGGGGGTGAGAAGATTCACAAGAGACAGAGTGGGGAGCAGAACAGGTGGATTGACTAAAATACACTGCTGAGGGGAGCAGCGGGCGAGTCGGGAGAGGTCTGCTGCGCCCTGTGGGAAGCTCCCTGGTCAGGGATTGAACTCGGCTGCGACAGCTTCATAAACCGAGACTTAACCCCTGCGCCACCAGGGAGGCGCTATTATGGCCCCTTTTTACAGAACACAACTTGATGTTCTCAGCACTGGTATTAACTGTCATGACCAGAGGTTGCTCCGATTAATTTGATTTTAGCTTTTAACCGCAATGAAGATATTAAACAGCATGTCAGATCCTTTGGATGGCGGAAGGCCTTAGGAAACTAACCTTGCAAATCTCATTAGAGTCGCTGGCTTGCTGGTCTCTCAGAGTCTTTTCCAGACTAAACCACTCCAGTTGCTGACATTCTGTGTCAGAGGTCAACGCCCAAGAACAGACGCCCCAGCAAATAACTGGCCCAAGTAAGAAAGCCCGTGAAAATGGAGCATAAAAGAGCCTCAAATCCTTCTTCCGGGTAGATTGTTCCCGTCCTGCCCCCTGCTCTCTTGCAGGGCATTTCAATAAATCTGCCTTTTCTGTTCTGCGTTCTCTGTCCGGTGAATTCTTTCGCCCCTGCTCCTCTAGCCTCACCCTGATATTTCTCCCCAGTATAATAGCTCCAAAGTCATTGCTTACCCCTGTGAGTCAGTCTGTAAGAAGAGCTAGCGGCGTAGGGGAGGGGACAGGAGAATGAGATGGGAGCTCTTGTGATACCACGGCCTCCAGCATCAGTTGGAAAAGTGGCTCCTTCTCAGGCTTCTTTTGGTCCCGAACTTGAATTCACTCCCAATCCAACCAAGGCCCTGAATTACCAAGAGGCAGAGGAATCCTTCCTCCCACTTCTAGAAAAAGCAGTTCCAGCAGGGGCTATGGTGACGGTGCCGGCTGAATCAATGGTGGAAATTCTGTGGGGTCTACACCTGGGAAAAGGAAACAAACGCTGTAAAACAAATGAATAACGATGTAAAACATACATGTAAATACATTAAAAAGGAAAAAAAAGACACACACAAATAAGCAGTCCCCTTGGTGTCAGCAGCACCGAGTCCTAAGACAACGAGGTAAGGGGGGGCTGGCCCTCAGGCGGGAGGGCTGGAGTTGACACCATTCTCTCCTCCAGCTGCCAAGAGACCCTGCAATGTGGTCCAGATGGGTCAAGAGTAAAAAGGTTAAGACTAAGTCTTCAAGGTTTTATTTTAGTTTTCATTTGTTTGTTTTTATTTCCATCTTTTACATCACTGTGTAGTCCCCATAAAATTCCTACTACCAGTTCGCCCGTGAACCGTCACCACAGTCTCTTAAGCGCTTCCCGCCTGTTTTCATCCCATTTCCTCCCCCTCCCTTGCAGAATGTCTCTGATTAATGTTTATTTTTTTGTTATTTTTTTCCTGATCCCTTATTTGGTTCCCCTATATTCCTCCTGTGAGTGAAACCATCCAATATTTTTCTTTTTCCTTCTGGCTTATTTTGCCACTGGAGGCAACATGGGTGGAGCTAGGGAAGGGAAAGGGCACAAAATGGAATAGAAAAGAACACAAGGGACCATGGAGATGGATCACGGGTGAATTGGTGGTGGGCTACCCAAGGGGAATGCAAAATGTAAAAGACATAAATAACAATAAAAATATATATTATAAAAAAAAAGATTTATTTATTGATGCATACAAGAGCTGGGGTGTAGGCCAGAGGTGTGGGGTGGTGAGAGGACTCACCAGAGACAGAGGGGAGCAGAACAGGCAGGTCCACTGAAGTACACTGCTGAGGGGAGCAGCGGGGAGACAGGAGAGGTCTGCTGCGCCCTGTGGGAAGCTCCCTGGCTGGGGATCAAACTCGTGCTATGGCTGCTGATAGCTTTATGGGCTGAGACTTAGCCCCTTTCACCACCAGGGAGGCCCAATGGGGTTTTATTTTGAATGAGTCTTTGGGAATGTATCTGAGGTCTCTGCTCCCGCTGGTCACTCACACAGGCCAATCTGAGGCCAGCACTGTGCACCCCTCAGACTATCACCATGTCGTGGGAATGCTGATTTCTCACAGCGCTCACCAAAAAGTCTGCATTTCAAAGAAAGCAAATTGAAGCGTCTCCAGCCAGGAGGAAAATGCGTTGGCGTGACGTTGAGAGGTCCTAATTTGGACCCCAGCACTGCACCGAGCTCCTCTGTTTCTGCCCCCAAAGAGCACGCCCTGATTGGGGGCTCTGGTTCCTGTGACCTGATTCTGGAAGGATGTGAGGGACACATGGGGGAAGAGAAGAAGGTGTGAATCCAGCTCAGGACAAGTCTGTTTGGAGGCAAGTCGCACCAACTGCCAGATGAAAACGCACTGGGAAGAGCCAGAAACACATCTGGCCCGATGTTGACAGGCGAGCCACTGACGTCCTGGACACGCCGGGCACCTGCTGGCCCCGGGCCCAGCCAGAGCCACTGCACATCCTGCAGCCGCTGTCCCCGCCAGGCCTTTGAAAACCGAGGTCCAGGTCCTCCCTGGTGGTGCAACCGGTTAAGTGCAGCACTATGAAGCTAGCCAGAGCCACAGCAGCCTGAGTTCGATCCCCGGCAGGGAGCTTCCCACAGAGCGCAGCAGACCTCTCCTGCCTCGCCTGCTGCTCCCCTCAGCAGTGGACTTCAGTAGATCTGCCTGTTCTGCTCCCCACTCTGTCTCTGGTGAAGCCTCTCACCACCCACATCTCTGGCCTACACCCCAGCTTGTATGCAAATATAAATAAATATTTTAAAGAAAAAAAGAAAACCTAGGTCCAGATCCTGTCCCAGGTGCCTGTTTTTCTCACCAAGCTGTCAAGCAGGGGCCCGCCCTGAGGTGCCTTGGCTCCAGGGCCCATGGCCCACCCTCCTTGCCCAGCTGCGACCCGAAAGCCAACATCCCAAGAATGAGTGAACTTGAACCACCCATTATTTTTTGCAGCATCGTCTGAGGAACTAACGCCCCCACTTGCTCTGGGTTCTCTTATCAGCTAAGTCAAGGGCATGGATTAAACACCAAGAAACTGCTCCAGCTGAAAGATTTCTCCTCAGTTCCCATCAGCTCTCCCTCTGTCTCTCCGGTGATGTAATTCCATAGTCAGCTTTCGGAAAAGGAAATCATTGCCTAAAATGGAGCTTTATGAATTTCATTACTATGAAGTATGCAAATTTATAAAATTATAGATTAATAATTGAAAAGTACAAGAGCAGATCTGGCCTGGCTGAGAGAGCACGGGGAGCATACAGCCGAAGGTCCAGCCTCACCATCTCAAGGGACGCTGAGAGAACTCGGCACACATCCAGAGCACCCCAGTCCCAACCGGAAACCGACTCCAGTGTCAGGAAAAACATGAGCGGGAAGGTGGGGGCTGAGGCTCAGCTGCTGCAGGGGTGAGACGTGGGCTGGGGGCCGGGCTTGTCTCGTTCCAGAGCCTGGGATGTCACCTGTATCTTCTTCACAGAAGCTGTGAAACACAGTGTTTTGGAAAACAGCCGCCATTGTGTAAATGTTAATTATAAGCATCCATAAGTTCAGAAGACCATAGTTTTCTGTGAAAATACCAGAAATCTTCAAGAGGGTATCTCAGTGTCTCAGAGTTTTGTTGGAAAATAACATGTGGAGTCCAACAGGGTGGCAGGCAGGTGAGACTGAAGAGGCTGATGCCCGGGCAAGCCCGTCCTTCCCAGGACTGAGCTGTCAGCAGCTGGCTTACACCTTTCCAAGCCCTGCAACCTCCCCGCAGCCCCTGAATGCGAACGCTCTCCATGCAGCGGGGCCGGACATGTGTTTTTAATGTCATGCAACTTTTGCTGTGATTTAAAAAATTTGTGTGTGGTGAGGTGTTCAATTTAAAAATGGAAGGTTGTGTTATTAGTCACTTCTCTTCTGTCTGCTGCCTTCAGGAGATTGCATGTTTCCTAAAGAACTTCCTATTACCTTCTGTAAACTGCATGCCCTTTAGACACTTAGCCCTCGCAAAGAGAATCAGTCGCTTTCTCCTCCCTTGTGTTTTAATTACAATTTGTGTTCTTGTATGTACAGTAGCTTCTCAATATCTTTATAGTCGCAGTCAACACTGAATGAGTGAGTACCAAGCCATTGTTTTCAGGGGAAATTAAAGGTTGGTTTCCTGCAAGGTTCTGATGACATTTCTGTCCATCCATCAGTAAATATGCAACTTTGTTTTATGTATGTTTCTGTTTAAAGATGCCTTGTCTGATGCATATGGTAACCCAAGCTACAACACACCTAGAGAACCCCCGTCTTTTCTCCAAAGGGCATATCCCATCCTGAGTGTCCTTGTACTTAGAACCTTAGAGAGCACTTCAGCACTCTGCTTAGGACTATTTTAAATGCAAAATCACCACAAAAATCACAAAAATGCAAAAAATGTAGCACTAAACTGCCTGTGGACAGACTGCTGATTTACCTACCATCTAAGAGCTAAAGCAGGAAGGCCAAGTGACAGCTTGCTCCAGCACAGCTGGTAACATGTGTTGGACAACCCAAATAACCTGGAATGTGCCTGATCTCCAGGAGACAAGTAAATTTTAGCAAGTACGCACAATCGCAAATATGAAATCCATGAGTAATGAGGACCAACTGTAGAATTTATAAGTTTAATGACCCAGACCAGTTAAAATACTTCAAATACGCGTGTTCTGCAGCTGGCATCCATATTTCTGCCCCAGACTCACTCCTAAGTGCTACAGCCAGAACTTTTCCCCATGACATTAAACAACAATATTTAAGGGACTGCTAAGACATAGATCAGTTCTAAAATACTGAGAATACAGTGAGGGCAAGTCAGGCAAGCTCTCTGCTCTCTCGGGGAGATAGCACAATCAAATAATCACAAAATCCAAAGTAGAGTTGCAAAATGTGATAAGTGAAAACCAGGGAGCAGTGCTGTGAAGTACACAACATTCGGACTTCAGCTAGTCTGGGAGTCCAGAAAAGACTCTGTCACTCAGGGTGGAGCTGCTTCTACTGCTAGGAGTTACAGCTGCTAAGAAAACAGCAGTGGCAGCAACAGAGGTGTACAGTTTTGAGAGCTATCTAGAAGATGCTAAAACAAAAATTCAGTTGAATTGATTGTAAAGATCTACTTGTCTTTATTAAACAATTTGGGCACCATCCCCATCTAGCAAGTAGAAAGTGGCTGCAAAAAAATGATTCAAAATGAAAAGTTTTCAGGGGCAGAAAAAAGGCAAGATAAGGGAATTATTGTAGGCTTAGAGAGCTTACCTGAGGGGAATAGATAAGGGTCTTGTGACAGATTACCTAATTTTCCTTTGGGAAATGGAAAAGATGACCTCACTTGTGCTTACCATAAAATTTCCTACTTCCTGGAGAAATTCGAAATTGAAAGACTGAAATTGTAGTTAGGTTAGGTAAGAATTCTTGATGAACCTAACACAATTATCTCCAGTTTGGGTCTATTGGGGTTTTTTAAGAGATGAACTCATAGGTTTGCCGAATGAACATAGAGTGGTAGAAGATGGCTTAGCTTTCCAGCTGCTCTTGAAAGTGTCTGCTATCACTCAAGGAGAGCCGCACAGTGGAAGGGACTTAGGTTGTAAGGCAGAAGGGAGACTTCGATGAGGGTGAGATGGCTTTGAGCCAATCTGGAGATGTTGGTGGAGAACTGAAAGGGAGGACTTGACTGGTGTGAATGCATAAGTCACCAGCATACAGATGATGAAATTAAAGCCATGAAAATAATGCAGATGTTTAAATAGAAACTAAGGCAACTATCTAAGATGCTCTGAGATGGTTCAGTGAGGTCTAATTTATAAGGAACAGGAAGAGGAAAATAAACCCACAAGATAGAAAATAAGCTATGTATTGCATCATTAAAAACAAAAAGAGATTTCCTCTCAGGATTATGGAATTCAGATGGCAATGAACGTATGGTAGAAAGTATCCTTTGGATTTAGCATTTTAGAGGCCATTGGTGACCTCTAGTAAGAGCTCTTTTGGTAGATGACCATAGTTCAAGCCAATAAAGTAGTTGATCAGGACATCTGAATGGAGATAAGAGATGACTGGCTTGAAAAGGGAAGACAGCAACGTGTAGCTGGAGGACACACCAACAACAAAGGGGTCATCCTTATCACCTCACCAGCTCAGCTTCCCCTCTTAAAGCAATGAAGCATTCTATTAATATTTTGTATTGCTTGACATTTTTTCCTCTTCCAAGCTCTCTGTAGAAGGACTGGGTCATTCATCATTTTGAGTAAGCAACCCACTAGGTTTAGGCCATAGTTTGACATATTATTTGTTAAAGGAGAGACTAAAAGAGAGAGGGAGGGAGGGAGATTCAAGAGCATGTCTGTGAACCTCTTTATTCCAAAGGGTGAGGAAAGGAATGAACTGGTCAGTTGTTCAAATCATCATCGTCATCATCATCACCACCATCATCATCACCATCACCACCACCACATCATCATTATCACCACCATCACCATCATCACCACCACCATCACCACCACCATCACCACCAACACCATCACCATCACCAACACCACCATCAACATTACCACCACCAACATCACCACCATCATCACCACCATCAATCTCACCATCATCACCATAATCATCTGGGCTGCTAATGGCATGAAATGCCTAAGTTGCACTCTTTTCACAGTGGTTTTTCTCGCCATAGTGTGGGAAAAAAACTCTGGGGGAAAAAAAACACAAAACATGTTTAATGGATAACTATTTTTATGATCATACCATATAAAGTCAATTTGCAAAACCATTTGGAATAGAAGCAGCGAGAAATTTACTTAAGGCAGTAAGAAAGAATTTTGCCTGGAAGTCACATTCCCAAGAAGTGCTGAGGCACTTGTGGCTGTTACAGAGACGCACCTCTGTTGGGGTACAGGGGTTTTGGTTCCCCTACCTCATGACAGTTCAGCTCCCTCAGGCTTTGTCCTGAGCTCCCACCTGCCTGACCTCGTGAAGTCACAGACGGGAGAGCTGACTCACTCTGAAAGATCTTTCTCATGTGTGTTTGCCTGCTTGTCCTTTATTTCATTACTTCAAGAAATATGAGTCTTTGCACCCCAACAATAGCACACAGCAGCCAAGTCTCATGTTTTTGGCTCCATCATTCTGAGCCCAAACATCATACCTTAATGCAGAGCTTATAAATTCTCTTCATGTTGCTGTGTTGATTTGGCTAAAAATATAAATTATTTTCCTTGTGGTCAATGACACAAATCAGGAAAACATTGTCCAGTGGTCAGAACTGGATTCACTGCTTGACCAGGGAATTGAAAGCAGATTAAAATCATTTCATGTTCTTGGGGTGTCTAACTTCTGGAGATGGCAAATGAATATTATTGTCCCAACAGTACTGTAAGAGCTGGGCCTGCTAGGCCAAATTCCCTCCAGGAAACCAACCTTGCTAAATGATCAATATATAGGTGGTCATTTATCAATTGCCTGAGAAAAATCCCATGCCATTTGTCGGTGTGACGTGCCATGAGCAGACACTCAGTTTAGCCAAGGAATTAGGAGGAGCCGAGCAGCTCAGCTTAACAAGAGCCTGAGGTTTGACGCTCTGCCTCTGATTGTCTTACCCTCAGATTCCAGACTGTTCTCCATCTTCTTGGCCCCTTGTGTCTCATCTCTTTTTAACTTCAGTCTTTTAACCCCCTCAGATGTGACAATAGAAACCTCTTCTTCAGGCTTGATGTTCAGTTTTTCCTATTAAATCATCAATTTACAGTGAATTCTTGGCTTAGCCAACTTGGTATTATTCTGAGAAAATGCCAGATCCTGCTAAACCAGCCCAGAAACAACCCCCTCACCCCTCACATGCTGGATCTGTTAGGCAGTTAGCACGGGGAGGGCAATGCCTAAAGAAAAATCAATGGCCCAGGAAGCACTTGCCAGAGTGGACAAAGCCTGGATAGAGCCGAAAATGCCCAAGAGGGAGAAGGCAAACCCCCCTCCAACCTCACACTGGCAGATAGAGGACAGGGGAGCAAGCGCCAAAGTGGGGAGGTAGATCCCAGCCCCAGCCTGCTGCTGGGGCTATTAAATTTACAATGTGGGAACACAGCAGAAGGGGGGGAAGGTTGACTCAGAAACCCCTGCCAGGACTGATAAACCAATACCCTGGGGGCACCTGCAGAGCAAACCCCAGAAAGAGGCAGAGTGAGCAGCTATTGCACCCCATTTAGGCCAGGAGTCCCCTGAACCCTTACAGCTGTTCTTCCCTGGACTCTGTCTACCCGGACCTCTTGTGGTATCGTTGCTTTGCTTTGCGTCGACCTGGCTTTGATTCTTGCATAGGCAAAGTCAAGGACTGAGGAATCGCAAAACCCAGAACAGATCCATCTCTGGCAAACCTGCAGAATGAGACCAAATAGAACCAACCAGAGGGAAAGCACCAGGGGCTCTAAGATCAGCAGCGGGGGTGACTTCAGCCTCCACCTTCATCCCCCTCCCACTCCTCTACCTTCTGCAAGTGAGCAAAGGGGTCTGTCTAGAGGGACAAGGAAAGCACCTTACAGCAGCTCTGTCATCTCACCCTGAGTCCCCCTGGGTCCCCAAAAGCCCCATATGCGCCAAGAGCGCTTCTGAAGGAGGGGGAAGCCGTTCTGTGATGGGGCTGGTTTTCCTGAGCGCTAAAGCAGTAGCCGCCCCCCACCCCCTCCGCCACCCTCATGGCTTACACAAGGCAAGGCCGCGGAGAAGGGCCGCTGCATGTCCGACAGCAGAACACACGCATCTGCGTAGGATTCAGGGCATTCCCTGAGGCCCTTGAAGCTCTAGCCTGATTAGTTCCCTCTCCAGGAGAGAGATGCCGGAGGAAGCGAGTCCTCTACGGGACACAGCCCCTTTCCCCCCAGACTTTCTGGCCACCCTGCCCCGCCCCAAGTGACTACTGTCAAATAAATGAATAACTTCAAGTCAATTTCTACTAGTGATGAAGTTCTTGCATGAAATTTAAAGGCCAAATTCAGCTCTTTACTAACAATGATGATGATAGCTAACATACGCTGTGTGCTGTGTGCCCTGCAGAAACAGGGGCCCCTGCTCCCCAAATTTGGTCTGGATGTCAAGACTCATGAGGCCAAGCATCAACCAAGATGGTACAAAAGGTTAAATACCTACACGGTGACGCTTTCCTGGGGCAGCAGGGCAAGCCCCCGAGCTGGTCTCAGCAGCTGCAGAGAGCAAGGAACAGAAATTAGGTTGAGGTGGTCTTTAGGGGGAGTGGAAGGTTAAGGGTTGTAGTAGCTGAGATTTTACGGGCTTGTATACTTCAAATCTCACACCAGACCCAAAGGAAGGGTTGTCCTAGTTTTCTATCAATGTGCTCACATGTGGGATTGACGGATAAAAGGAGATGAAGTTTAAAACTTATCGCAGGTACCAGAAATGGGTTCAACTTTTATTACACTGGGCAGGCCTGTGCTAAGGACTTTGTCCATCATCTCATTGGGTTATTCCCTCAGTTCTACCGAGAGGCAGATTAACCCCAGTTCACAGAGGAGGACGTTAGTGCCCAGAGAGGGACATATGCGTCCCAAGGGCAAACAGCTAGATAGTGCCGTCAGAACTATGACCTACGTCTCTCTACCAGCAAGGACCATACCATGTCTTTGACATCCAACGCAACCTAATCCAACCTGACAAGCAGCAGGGTGATGAAATTCACAGCTGGAGACCCTCAAACCATCCATTTATGTCCTTATCCAAATGCACAGTCTGGACAGAAGTCATGTTGTCAGTAATGAACTTGGTGGGGCACGTCCAGGGCTGGGGCAGAGACGCCACGTGGCAGAGCAAAAAGAGCTCAGGCAGTGACAGCAGAGAGGTCGTGGACTGAATCCTACCTTCTCCTTTAGAGGAGTTCAGGGAAGTTACTTGCCCTCCCTGAACTTTAATGTCCCAATCCAGGAAATGGGGACAATAATACTGACCTTGAGAGGTCTTTTTAAGATTTTAGGCAATGTCAAGTATCTAGTGCCTAACGAGTGCCACTTGAAGTAGCTAGAAATCATTGTAGGTGCCTAAAATATAAAGTATATAATACAGCTTGTTAATTAGCATATCAAGGAATTTCAAAATCTAGCAGCTTTTGTTGCCTTTTCCTGTGATCTTTGTGGAACATGACCCTGGAGGGCAGACTGGTATTCTAGACTGCTGTGTATTCCTGCACCTCCTTTTCACACGTCCTCTCTCCAGTTCAGTGTTTACTAGCTAAATGCTAGAGAAATGACATCAGGCGGACACACGAAGATACAGATAAGCTCTACAGGAGTCCCAGTGGGTTCCCTTTATGTTTCTGCTGCTAAGGAGACCCTGAAATTGATTGTGATCTTAATCTGTCCTCATCCCATTTTGGAAGAAAATTAGTCATTCCTTTTAGTTGCAAGTGATTTCTTCTCCCTGTAGTTTGATAACAACTTCTCAGGACCAATTTTGTGAGGCTGCCCCAACTAATTTTAAAAGGATGTTGCACTTTTCCTTAATTTCAGGGAGAACACAGTCAGTGAGGCGTCCCGGGGAGAACCTCATTGTTAATGTCCAGAAACGAAACCAGTTTCTCTGCAGAGAGACACACATTTCAGGGTGCCTCTACTTTGGTGACCTCGGTTGCATCTCCCCACAATCTTCCCATGTTTCCAATGTGCCCTGATTTCGTTGGATTTCCTGAGATGAAACTGAAAAACTGGGAGGAAATCGACCAGACAACCCCCTTGGAGTGATCAGTCAAGCGTAGAACACAGATTAGGCAGGAGCGTGAAAACTGATCCACTAGTCACTGGTCGTGGGAACTTGGGTGAGTTGGGGCTCCTCTCTGAACCTCAGTATCCCCATCTGTAAGGATGATGATATTCCCTCAAACCCCAGGATACTCTGAGAACTGAGAGCGATTCAGAGAGGAAGTGTGTAGCCAATCGCTTGGCACGTCTTAGTTCTCTTCAAACATGTCTCCTTCAATTGCAAGTGACAAAATCTAATTGAAAACAGGTTAATGAAGGTGGAGCCGATGCTGTGTGGCTCTCAAAACCCAACACCAGTCCAAGGGAGGGTTCTCTGGATGACTCCAAGGCAGGCTGGGCTGATGAAGTCGGGGCCAGAAGGGGTTGGCCAAGACTGTGCCTTCTCTCCATCTCTTGGCTTTTCTTGCCTCTTCTTGACCTCATAGCCATGCAGGGCCCCCCACTTGGTTGATAAGATAGCCGCACAGAGCCTTGGGCTCTTGCCTCCCACCTCAGTGCCAGGGGAAGGAGGTCTTCTCTTTCTAAGGCCCACATAGGAAACCCAGTGGAAGACCCTGATTGGCCTCTCTCTCTCTCGTGTGTCCATCTCTGAGCCGATGACTGTGACCAGGGGGTCGGGGACCCTTATTGTCCAGCATGAGACAAATTAGCATCTCTGAGGAGAGGGGAAGACACCCAGACCAGGGGGTGGGAGAAGAATGATTTCCAAAAGGAAGAGGCACTGTCACCTGAATGGAAGAATGAAAACATGGTAGGCAAACCCTGGAAGACAAAACAGCACATGGGTGAATGAAGCCACTAATTGAGGCTATTTTCTCCCATCCTTCTCTGCAAACCCATGTGGCAGAGTAAGTTCAAGCAAATGCAAGGAACGGGAGCCAGCATCCACAGATCAGACACAACACCCAACATGTGATGTGCTGGTAGGCTGTCTCGCAATTTTCTAAGCAACTAAACACAATTTCTTCAGTGAATTGGATAAATAGAAGAGCAGGTTACATTTAGCCAGAGAAATGATAGGGTATTTTTTTTCTTTCAATATTTGAAAAGTAGTGACATGTAATAGTCTTGGCCCACAATCTCATGGAAATTCACCTAACAGTTCCCTTCCTCTGGTAAACAATTTCCTTCCTGACAGGCTTAAGTGGATGAGTGATTGCATCCCTGCTGTCTTCTTGAGAACAAGTGAAAGTGTCTTGGAACTAACCCTGCATCTTAGAATCTGGTCTGCTCAGATCAATTGCAAAGACTGAAATTCAGGCTCTGCTGCAAAGCTTTACCCCAAAATGAAAGATTCCTAATCAACAACACAGACCATGGGTTAAAGGATAATTGCAGCTGAGTGGACAAAGGATTTTCAAATTTATGGCCACTAACTCTGAAGAAGTTGAGTAACAGGTCGGGAAAGTCACGGGACTCTCAAGGCTGGGGTGAGGACAGAGCGGGGAGGGGCATAGTGACTGGGTCTCCCTTGGCGGATAATGGCCGGTGATGCTAATGGAAAAAACCACCCGTGGAAATGACCAGTGGCGTTCCAGAGAACTTGGTCGGCGCTCAACTTTTTCCAGCAGGTCTGGGACGAACACGGAGAGTGCACCACACCCTCTCTGGGCCGCTGGAGTGGGTCCCCCACGAACACAGCCCCACTCCACCGCGCCATCTTGGGGGCAGGCAGCTTGCCAAAAGGAGCTCAGCACCCCGGATTCAGGAGCCGAGGGGACCCCGAGTGAGAGGTCAGGACAGGGAAGGGGGGGTTGTGTGCCGCATCCCCCAGAGCTTTGTCGCAGAGAAGCAATCGCAAGGCGATTTTCTCGAGATGTTTTTGTGTCCCGGCCACTTTTTGGCATAGCCCTAATGTCACTGAAATGGAAAAAATGGAGCTCAGGAAACCCACTCAGGCAATCAGCTCTGAGCGATGGCTTAGAAGAGATTTTCTATTATCCAGGTTACCGTTGTAATTGAATAAAAAGCGGGAGAAGCAATGGCGTCATTTGGGACCGAGAATTCCCTTCAGCAAGTGAGCGCCAGATGCAAGATTGAGTTAGTGCTGTTTAAAGATGTCAAGATAACTCCAGTACATGGAACCACGCGTGAGTCATGATTGGCTGCCCACAGAAAGTCCTCAGACCTAGTAGGGACATTGTGAATGTTCCTTAAACAAATGAGGGAGGGGAGATCTCCTCTCCTTATCGTCATGGTGTCCCAGAAGCATCAACTTCCTGATGCACCACGGAGAGGGTCCGTGAAATCCTTTCCTCCTGATAGCTGAGAATCCAAGATAGAAAGAGCTTAAGTGATTTGAAGATAGCACCAATAAATCCTGGATGACTGGAGAGAAAGTGTGTCTGCAGCTCCCTGCTTCCCCTCCAGAGACCCTCCTTCGTTCACTGCTTCCAAGGGTTTGCAGCTGGAGGACACTCGTGGCTCCACAAAGCTCATAAGAATCTTCATTTTCCAGCTTCAACACAAAGCAGACCCGTCTCTTGGTTCGTTCAGGGATGGTGGTGAGAAAAGTCACCCTCCTTCTCCTTCCCAGCTGCATTTCCCCCTCTGCCTTTTTTGGAGATAGTTGCATTCCTGGCAAGTTCCTACTAAACTGGCAACTAGGACTGGATTCTTGGCTCAGTCAAGCACTCTGGCAGATTCCAGAACCCCCCGACCGGTTCAGGGACATTCATCACACCCTCCCCATCCTACATCTCTCCTGCCCCAACCTGGAGTAAACCCCCAAAGGAAAAAACCGGGGGTCCAAGGAGATGGCAGGAGGTGTGACCTCAACCCTTACCTGCCCAGCCCCACCTTCTGCAGGTGAGCAAGTTCACACTGCGCAGAGGGGAGCAAGGCAGGCGTCACTCCTGGGGTGCGCCTGCCCCTTGAAGGACCCGGGTGTGTGGGATTCACAGAGAGAGTGCTCCGGGGAAGGGCAGTCACCCACGATGGCGCTGCTGTGGGGAGCTGCAGGCTTTTTCAGGCTGGGCCAGTCACTCTCGCCCATCTGTATTTGAGATAAATTGGGCATCCAGATTCAGTGAAGGATGCCAATTTATGATTTAAAAATAGAAGCAGTCAATGTGTTTAGCTCTTTAAAGAAATACTCAGCAAGGAAAGAAGTCAGAGGATGAGGGGGTCCCCAGTCTTGTTATAGCATCACGAGAATAATTGCCTTTGCCCGGATTTTCTCTGAGATGGCCGGCCCTGTGGCTAAGCAGCTGGTCTCATGCTAAATATGGCTCCACCTTGGAGATTTAGGATGCGCCAGACAAGAGACAGTATCAACGTCCCCTTGGCTCAAACGCATGTTACGTGCATGATGAATTTGGAGTTGGGGTTTCTTCATCTGAAATTCGATCTTTCTGGTTCCTCAGGTTTGTTTGAGGACTAAATGAAGTAAAGTTTGTGCAGGGCCTAGCACAGTGCTTTGTACATTTAAGGTGCCCAAGAGAAGCTGGTTGCATTTCCCTTCCACAAACAGATGCTCTCTCTGACCTGCTCTGAGAAGAAAGGCACTTTTGATAGCGCTCCCGGAGGCTGTGTGATAAAACCGCATCAGCCCCTCTCTGGGCCCCATCTTCCTTCCTCTAATGGGAGGATGAGGTTGGATGGCTGTGGACTGTGCTGTTTTGATACTCTCCAGAGTAGAAGTAACCCACAACAATGACCTCAGCAGCTTCTGTTCCTCCCAAGGTCAGTGCTTGTCCCTCCACAGGTGAAGCACGATGATCCTTCCCTGTGCCTGGGGTTGTGATACCAGCTCTTTGTCTAAAAGGGACCACACTGGCCCCAAGTCTGCACCCTAAGCCCATGCAGGCACCCAGCAGATACGGGGCGAAATGGACGCAGCTCGGGGGCACCGGGAGATATGGAAGAAACCACACTTTCAAGCCAAGTGCAGGAAGCCACCCACCACCTGCCCATTACTTCATTTATATTTCATGACAAGTACTTACTCTCTACAGACCATCTGGGACCATAAACCAGATCTGCCACCTGCCAGCTGGACAACCTTCAGCGGGTTCCCTAACCTCTCTGTGCCTCAGGGGCTGCATCTGTAAACAGGCATCCTAAGAGAACTGGCCTCATAAGGTTGTCATCAAGTCTAAAAATATTAATAGATATAAAGGCTTCTAGTTGTGCCTGGCATGATAAACATGCTCCTGCTAGTTTTCTATTCTTTGCCTCTTGTTAATATTTTTGCCAGAAACCTCGCCGCTTTAGTCATCAGCTACAAAATAACTACAGCTCCTACTTTCAAAGAACTAACAGCCTCTCAGAGACTGCGATTCTCTTCAGTGTGTGGTCAGCCCATGTCCGTTCTAAACTTGTCGCCATGGGTCGACCCTGTGCTGTGTGCTTGGGACACGGGCCGGGCCTGGAGGTCCCAACCACAGGTAGTCAGGGAGTCACGGCGAGGCCCGGGCAGGGTTGGGCCAACTGGATTTGAGTCTAAAGGGCCAGGTGCTAAGCCTGTGTGTGACCTTGAGCAAGAGATTAATCGTTGCAATCTTCATGCCCTCTTCGACACAATAATGAGGCCGATGACACTGACCTTGCGTGTTGGATGAGAGACTACGCATGAAGTTCTGGTACATGACACAAACCTAGTGCACCCAGGTGCTCCTGCTGGCTCCTTACAGCAAATGATGGAAAGTGACAAGGAAAGAGTGGGCCTAGTCCTAGAGAAGATTCTCCAGCATCATACCAATCCTTGGAAGGTTCTCCAACATCATACCGATCAGTCCTGGCTATTTCATCAAGAACCCGGGGCTTGAAGAACAAGCGTTCTTGAAGAACCAGCTAGGACTGATCGGCGTGATGTTGGAGAACCTTCCAAGGAGCAAAATCATGAGATCCAGACAATGAGGTCAAGACAGAGTTCCATGCAGAGCTTACCCACGTGGGGCTCCCTGCAGGAGGGTCTTCCCTGTGCAGCATCTGCGTCAGGGTCCAGAGAAGATCTGAGCTGCAGAAAGAAAAGGAGGAGAATGTGAGCTGGCAGATGGAGGAGATGCTTAACACCTTCTGCAAGTGCTTCACTTTGCTGTCTCTGTTGAGTTCCATTCTGCTTTCTAAAGCTCAACTGCAAGACCTGTGCACCACTCAGAGCAGCGGACAGTATGAATTCTGACACCAAACGCATCCAATCATGAATCCCGGCTATGCCTCCTACTAAGAGTGTGACCTTGGGCAAATAAGAATGTCACCTGCCTTAGGGTGCACATAGGCAGAATGGAGAAATAGTGACACAACAGTCCAAAAATGGCAGTGGGCATTAAGCGAGATAATGTGAAACATTTAGCTCCATGCAAGACACACAGTACACACTCAGTGGATCCCAGTTAGCTAAGCTCAGTGGACACAGGGCTGGCGGGGCTGGCAATTATTGGGCCCCCCGTTTGAGACAGGAGCTGCACAAAATCCTTAAGCATGCATTTATTAAAGAGCTTTATGAAGCCGCTTCCAGATGCTGGGCGCTAGCTAGGGGCCAGAGCCTCCGCAGCAAAGACCGGGGATGCAGAAAACCCCTGCCTTCAGGGTGCGTCCACTCTAGTTATGCTGCTTAATCCTATTATGTGCCTCGGTTTTCTCCTCAGGGAGACCTGGGAGATAGCAATCGAATCTGAAGGGGCTTCATTATACGTGTGAAGCACTTCAAAGAGCACCCAGTTCGAAGTAGGGGTTATATAAGCGTGATGTGTAAGCTGTTATTACAGCCCCTCAGCCTTGCTGTCCTGGGATTGTACCTCTTCATAAAATCTTAGCATTTAAAGAAGTAGTTGAAGTTTTTTTGGCAGTCCTGTTTATCTGCAGTAGTATTCTTATTGCTAGAATAGGTTATTACAAAACAATTCTGAAGCAAGAATAACTGACATTATACATAACCAATTAAAATATTGCCCCTTGAATTACGCTCAGCGATCATGTATATGTGAACACAGATTTTTCTGTTCATTTATTTTTCTTTATTGGACAGGATTGATTTGATGAATCGATTTTATCAAATCTATTTGTTTCATTCCTACATTTGCTGTTCGTGTTATTTAATAAGCTTTGTTTAAAATTGTGTCAAAAACATGATTATTGCAAAAAATTATTATCTATCTTTTACAAAGAGGTTGAGTTGTTTTATTAAAACTAAACGATTAATACCAGCAGAGCCAGGACTTAATGCAAAATCTGTCTGTGAAACTGACATTTACCCACTACAAAAATCCCTCCTTGTGCTCCACTCATCCTTGAGAAAAATTTATTTTATATACACCAACTAGTCAAAACAACTATTTCACATGCTTCCTTTCCCAGAGTCATTAAGCTCTTAATAAATGGGTTTTCCTGGTTTTGCAGTGATGAATGAGGGAATTAGCAGCACTTTTGGAATTTCGACATCCAGGCTGACCTCATTAGCCTGTTTATAAACCAGGCAGAGCAGACAATAGTCCATCCTGTAAAACAAGAAAGGAAGGTCTTATAGAACGGAGCAGCTTGCTTTCATTACCCATTTTGGACCATGAACATCCATACAGTAGTGATTTTTTATTAAGTGTTTTAATAAGAACCAGTGAGACAACTTCAGAGTCTAAAATGCAGGCAAGAACGGGTTGTTGCTTTTTTCTTGAAAAGTGGCTTTTAAAAGTCTGAAGCTTTGTTGTTCTTTCTTTCTTTCTTTCTTCCAGTAATGACTGTTCTACACCTTTTCTCTCAAGACAATTTGAAATCCTCTTTGATCTCCAGACGAACACCTAGTTGGAAATTACATTCTTTCTCTGATAAAAGGGACAAATGATTCAAAAATCAATAGTGTGGATGGCGGTATTTCTCAAAGACAATGTTCAAAGTTAAAGCTGAGAACTTTGGGGGTGGGGGAGTATGCAAAAAGAGAAAAGTTGAAAGACAAAGAAAAAAATAGATTAGTAAAATCGATGCGAGGACAGGAAATCAATCTAGACATATTTTCTTCAAGCCTTTTGACTTTCTGTTTGGGTTGAATTCCAATGGTTTTGAACTTTTTCAAAAACATCTAAAGATATTTCCTCCAGAAGGGGGACTCTTGGTGTGAATGCAGGAACTCAGTGGGCTGCATGAATTATTTCAGCTCCTGCAGTCTGTTAATGCATCTAGATTCTTCTGGGGAATGAGATGCTCCGTTGCTGAGCAAACACTTGGGAAACTTATTAAAAATACGGGTTCTCTGACAAGTCCTGAATCCAACTGAATTAGAAGGCACAAGGTGGCATGGAGGGAAGCTCATATTCTCTACAAGACTGACCGCGGGCAGCTCTGAGGCAGCCTGGACTCTGCCAGCCTGTCTGCACTGGTGTGGTGGCCCAGGCACGACTCTTCTCCCTCACTTTGTGGATGAGAAAACTGGGAAGCGGAGAGCTTGCCCTGAATTTAATTTATTTCCATGATGGTAAACTAAACCCAGGATGCCATTTACTATTTTACATATTTCTAAGTATTCAATTCAGCGACATGAAGTATATTCAGCCAGCACCACCATCATTTCCAGAACTGTCTCATCACCCCCAACCAGAATTCCATACCCATTCAACAGTAACTTCACATCCTCCACTCCTATGGCCCCTGTAACCTTCACTCTGTTCTCCGTCTCTGTGAACTCACCGTTCTAGGTAACACTTCTAAGTACAATCATACAACATGTGTCTTTTGGGGTCTGTTTTATTCCACTTTGCATCCATAGCATGGATTCGGATTTCATTCCTATTGACAGCTGACCAATACTCGAATGTATTTATATATCCACCTTGTTTTGTTCACCAGTCATCCATCGATCGGCGTTGAATTTTGACTTTTTAACCATCTTGCACCAAGGAGATGACATTTTACTTAGAAACAGAAATCTTTGTTCTCCCTCCCACATCACAGACTGGACAGATTCAGCACATGCCCACCATAGCCCTGTGAAGTAGCCCCTATGCTCCCCAGAGATTTCAGGCCTCTTCCTAGAGGCCACCCTCAGAAGTGGAAGCCTGGTGTCTGGGCAAAGAGAGGGTGTGAAAGAACAGTGTCGTACCCTCAGGTCCCATGATTTTTGTAGCTTGCTGGAATGCACCGTGAGCAGATGGGATCGATGTTGCTGAAAAACGGGGACGGGTCCTAAATGCAGGCTGACCCAGACTCTGCATTGGGCCAATGGAGAAGACTTGTGTAGACTTCCCAAGTGTTAGCGCCTCCATGCTTCTGTATCTGAATGGACATAGCAGTTGTGTGCTTGTGCAAGTGAGATGAATTAATGGAAGCCAGATGGTTCCTTACACCACCAAAATATACAAAGACACAAGATTGTCACTATATTCCAATCCATACACTTCAGGTTTCCTCCTACATGAAGGAGTTTTCTATCCACATCCAGAACTGCCAACCAATCTTCGTTTCTTTGGTTGGAGAAAGCTGTTGACAAGACCACTGGGAGGTAGATGTGGGTGCTCAGAGGCAGGACTTCAAAGGGGAAGCACCAGCACATCATGGTTATGGCCTCCGAATCCTCTCAGAAGTGCTTCCTCCCAGCCCATCTCCCCCCAACAATTGCTTTGAGCATCCATCATAGAATTGTTACAACTTGCTCCTCAATTTGACTGCTTATATCAATGATAATCACCTTCATGATATGTAATTCTGTCTCCTGCCCACTCTTGGAATGGGAAACAGAGAAGCACAGCCCCAGCAGATGTGACCAAATAAGGGAAACGAAACTGGAAACTGGAGTGAACTCTCCTCTCCTACACTCCTCTACTCCACTGTGACGTAGAGAGGTGAATTGAAGATAACAAATATTTACTAGTGCCTCTAGTGTGCTTAGAGAGCTTAGCTTTCAGAGGTTATTAGAAAAGGGACCTAGAATTAAACTCACTTTTACTGAAGCACTAAAGGCTGCTGGAATGACTGATTCAGTGAGAGACTCGCGGGAGTGTGAGGAGCTTGTCCGCTGGTGAATAACACCAGCATCACAGTCCCAGCTTCCCGGAGTGGGAGGCTGACAGTGAGCAGAGAGCAAATCCTCAAGGAGGCAGCTCGACGTCGGGGAAGGATGCGACTCTGTTCTAGGAGGCACGGAAAACCGGTCCAGAGTGATTTTTAATTATGGGAGTCACTTCAAAAAGAACACACTGAATATTTCTGAGAAGCTATTTCAGGGTTGGGGTCTTTCCTCCGAAATCCCTCAAACCATGCCCTGCGGGTGATTTGGCTTGATGCTGAATCTGTGTGTAAAGAACCCTTGCCTCAGAGGAAAGTTTCAGACCGGGCACAGGTTGTCAACCTGGGTTGAGAATATGGGAATATGTACTAGCTCAGTTTGGAAAAAACTCATGTCGACTTTTTAAAAATTAGGGCAAGCAAAACTGAGTCTATGAAAGAGCCAGGAGTGAAGGTGGAACCTGGGAAGCAGTCTGAGAGATTCTCCTCCATTCTGACAAACACATTTGAATTTAGTTTATGTAGACAGAATCTGTTAAAAATGTGATTATTCTTGAGAGGAGCTCTGGTCTTGAGTTGTTTTGACCTTGACTTGAAGGAGAGCAATGCTGGAGTTTAATCATTTCTCTGGTTTCTGAAGACGAGAAAGACGCAAGTATTGGCTCCACGTGTTGGTGGAAAGACTGGTTCATTCTCAGCTGCAGGATCCTGCTTCAGCAACTAGGGGGAGCCTATTCTGACTTCATGTCTCTGCAGATGGCTTTGCTCTCTTGCCTGCCAGACCAGGAAGGACACCCCAGAAGTTTTACAAAATGTTCATACTTGATTGGTTTTTGAAAAACCATGGGGAGGGTAACCCCATGACCCATTTGTCCAAGGATGCCACCATAGGGAGAGTAGTGAGTTGTAAAGGGGAGCTCACGAAAGGAGGGATAAAAACCTGGGACCCATATTCTAGAAACCCTTCCAGCCCTCATGGCCCTAGACTCTGCCTCACCAACTGCACTGGGTGGAGAGCCGGACCTAAGTCCTCCAGCAAAAGCCTGGAAAGTGGGTGGCATCACAGGACCAAGAATAGGCGGCCTGAAGGAACTCTGTTGGAGACACTTTCTAAATGTCCCATCTTGGGCCTGGAGGGCAGCTGGATCAGTGGTGGTGTGGACCTCTTCCAGCTGTGCAACTGGATTCCTGCAGACAACACGGAACCAGAGCCCTCATCCACCATCAGCCACGTTTTCCATTCACATTCAACATCTCAAGTGGAAAACTCTTGGAGGCCCAGTTTCTGAAGCATGGTGAGTCATCTCATCAAGCTAAATGATGCCACCTGTATACTTCGTTTCATCTGGAAGGCTTTTCAAGTTGATTTTTATATAGGAGTCTGAACAGCTGGCCACCAGATGCTAGCCCCCAGCTTCGAGTGATATTGGTAGCTTATCGTTGGGATAATGTAATGACTAATCCTCACTTAAGTTGGCACTTAGTTATTTCCAAGCTGAGCTTTTATTACTATGTGGCATTTAGATCCAGGACTATGATGGTAAAGGTGTGTCAGGAAAACACAGTGTTCCTGTTGTCAACCACTTTCAGAATTTTAGGTTTAGAATCTTGTACCTGGATAAGTAAGCAAATGAAAAGTTATTTTTCTTAGCATAGAGATAACTAAATATTATATCCTTTTGGGTTGCTATAGAGTGAATTGTATTGCCCAGAATTCATAGGTAGAAGTTTCACCCCCAATTTGATGGCTTTGGAGAATGGGTCCTTTGGAAGATAATTAGGATTAGATCATGAGGGTGGGGTCCTCATGATGCATTGAGTCCCCTATAGCGAAGTAAGAGACACCAGAACTCTCCTTCCCTGCTATGTGAGGACACAATGAGTAAAACGTCATCTGAAAGCCGGGAAGATAGTTCTCTCGCCAAAATCCAATCATGTTGTCTGTCTCTTCTAGAGTTTTGGCCTCCAGAACTGTGTGGAAATAAATATCCATTGTTTGAGTCAACCTGTTCATTATATTTTGTTATGGTAGGCCAAGCAGACTAAGGCAGAGATTGCCTTATATAATTAGTATCATCTAAATTTATTTTACTATTATGTCCATGTCCATGGAATAGATCAGAATATAATTCCACAGGCAACACTCCAGGCAAAGAGTGGGGTAAATAAGTTGAAATAATAGTAAGTGCCAAGGAAGCCAGATTTTAGAGATGTAATAAAGGACAATCAGAATTTGATAGGGGAAGTACAAGAGAAGAAAAAGCAATGACACCTGCTTAAAATTCTGACAATCTGAGAGGATTGTGGTGCTGATGACAGAATTAGGCAACTCAGCAAGCATGGGTTGAAGGGAAGTTTTGCTTTAGAAATATTAAACCCAAAGGGAGTATAATATCTCTAGCAGCAAGATCCAGCGGTAGGCATTACAAAAACAAGAATGATGCCAGGGAGAGGTCAGATTGGCTCTATAAAATCTAAATTGTGAATAAAAGAAGAGCTTCATGAAAGAAGACCCTGCATAGGGAAGAGAGTCGAGGGCCAAGAAAGGCATCTCTGCATGCTGGCACATACATGGCCACCACACAGAGGTCAAGAGTAGGAAAATGATTTCCCAAGGCCAATAGCAGAGTCAAGACTGTCACTGTTGATTTCTTGGTAACTTTACCTCCATGCCCATAAGTCATTAGCCAATAACTGGGTATTGGTTCACCAGAGGGCTACCAACCAAGATGGTGACCTAGTTGAAATCACGTGAAGGATATTTGAAAGAGCCAGAATCATTGAATTTGGCAGAAGGAAAATGACATTTTGGAGGAGGTAGACTGAGAGTTGCCTTCAGGTGCATTAAAGGCTCTTTTGTGTGGGAAATGGAGCAGAATTATTCCCTGTTACTCAGATAATTCTTCCAAGTTCTGTGATGCGGTGGCCCCTTTTCCTAGGAGCCACCAAGAGAAGGAGTCATCTCTCAAGCTGTGGGGGTAGATAATAAATAGAGTGAGAGGTGAGTTAGAACACTCATTCTTCTTCCAAATCTGTGATACTGCAGTCTACAAAGAGCTTGTCTCCTTTTTCACTTTTGACTGTTTGTCATAAGTTGGTCTGCTACCATAAGTCACCAAGAAAGTAAAAAGGAGCCCTTAGATTTGCCCTCCATAGCCAAAGTAAGCCCAAAAGCAAATTCAAAGAAATGACTTCTGCCCCTTCTTTGCCTAAAATACAGTGATGAGCACACAGTAGGCACTCATGCATCATCTGACAACTTGGGGAAGAGTAAACAACTCCTGAGTGGCTTTACCGAGAAGTTGGGGTTAGACTATTTCCTTCATTTTACTTCATGTTCGAGCTCCAAACTACAATAACATCTTCCAAAAGGAAGATGAGATTTCTCAACAAGGTTCATTTCTCCTTTAGCTTCTTCTTCAATGCCTTGATGTCGCTCGATTAAATTCAGCAAGACTTTGTTATAAAATCCAGATGAAGCCACCTGGGTTCCAGGATATAATCTGAAACTTGCCTGCTGCATGCAAATAAAGGAGAAAAAATAAGTCAACTTATAACAACACAAAGCTTAACATATGAAAAATGTTCAGCGTTCATATACAGAAGTGCATGTTTTCCAAGAATAACAATCTGCTGCTTTAGAGTTTTTAGCGTATGTCTCAGAAGTACTCTGTCCTACCTTAAGGCAGTGAATGCTAAGGAAAAAACATGGTGTAAGCATAGAATCTTCATTTGGCATGAAACATGTGTTATAACCAACAGCCACCACTCAGGTAACTAGAGCCAGACCACCTAGAGCCAAATCCCAGCTTCACTATGTGATGACTGTGTGACCTTGAACTAGTCACTCAACCTCTCTGTGCTCCCTATCAGTGAATATAATCATAGGATTGTTGAAAGGATAAAATGAGTTAAAACATTTACAGAGCCCATGAAGCAGTGCCTAGAACACTTAGTGCTCACTGAATATTTGTAGTCAAAGCTGTAGTTGCTGCTTTAAGAAGAGAAAAGGGCCTGAGAATTTCGTGGACTATAGAATGAAAAAAAAACCACATTTCTCGTGGGAAGTGTGTAAAATATCTAAGGTAGAAACAAGATGTATGCACTAGGGTCTTCTGTACCATTGTTTAGACCAGTTCGAAGTCAGTGGGAAGCACATGGCTTTAGCAGAAAGCAATTTTTAGAGAACTTAGCTCTTAACTAGCATTAATGAAAAAATTACCCCATTTCTACAGAAAAGCAGCTTGGAACGTCTTTGGTTCACATAGTAAAACAAACGTTTGGGTAAGTGAAGTTTCTCTTCGAGTGGAACTAGTTGGGATGTAATAAAATGTTTCCACTGTTGTTTATCCTGCTGGGTAAATTGCCTTTACCCCTTTTCCCAGACTTACCCAGGAATACAGTAAATGCACCCAGAATGGGCCACCCAGAAAGCATGGTAGCAAGGGAAACAGGTAATAACTGAGACTTGTTTGACTAAGTTTACACAGTGAGCATCCTTAATAGAGCACACCTGCGTCCACATTTCTATTCCCCACCAAATGGTTCATTTAGCCAATGTTTCCTATAGTCACTTAGGGGATTTCATTATATCACAACCATTCATTAAATGTGGCAAGAAGCCCACATTATCCTATGTTTGCTCTCTGCATGGCCTTAACATACTAACCTTCCCTAGAGACAACATATTTGCAAAAGTTGCCCAAACTGTAGGATTGGCCTGACCCTGTGTAATATGTTATTAAGTACTCAGTAAACACTATCACCAGGTACTGAGCAAGATCTACTTGCTTTTTGTTTGTTTACTTCTCTTGCTGAACATATAGGTTGTTTCTGTCTTAGGGCTGGTATAAACAATGCTAAAATGAGCTTCTTTTCACCCACACCTTCCAGCACATTTGTCGTTATCTCCTTGGAATAAATTTCTAAAAATAGAGTTGCTGGATGGAAGATCATTTGAAGGATTCTCTTATGTTTTTCTAAATTGCTTTCCTGCCAGATCTGCTTTATAGACGTACGATAAAAAATTTAATCATCATTTTCAGTTGACCACATTAAGTTGGCTACAGTTTGAATACACAAGTGTGTGTGTGTGTGTGTGTGTGTGTGTGTGTGTGAGAGAGAGAGAGAGAGAGAGAGAGAGAGAGAGAGAGAGATAGGTAGTTGGGGACAGGTAACAGAAATAATAAAAGCAGCAACATCAGCTAAGACTGAAGGCAGAAGGCTTATTTAACTGCACAGACTGCCAAACAAGTGTCCTCCCCAGAGTTTATAATTCATAAACAAGACAAAGGTTAAAATAAAGTACTGCAAATACATTATTTTAGGTACTAGCCCCTTTTCAGGAAAACCTAATGCACACTAATTTCAAATTGTCAAAACAGGCAAGTTAGGGAAGAACTACATTGGGATGCCTGTGTTTCGTATTAGCAAGAGTGCTGTTTAGACACAATTTCACTAATTACCATTGTTCCAGAAGATAGAACACGGAGTTTCCTATGTGCTGGGTTTTTCTTCTTTTTTCTTTTCTCTTCTTTTTCTTCTTTTTTTTTTTTTTTTTTAAGCTTCCAGCAAAGCAATGCCATTTGGCCATAAAACATCACTTCAAAAGGCGAAAGCAGCTTGGAGAACACAGTGAGATGACAGCGGATAAGGGAGAGAAATACAAGTGTGTAGATGCCGGGAGTTTTTGCTAATCTTTCGCCTCCGGCCAGAGTTTGCACAAGAACGTCAGTGCTCTCACTCACTCCTAAGGAGCGTGTATATTAGGCGCTTTGAAATGTGAGTATTATGGGAAGGAGCACAGTTGCTTTAAATTATAGAAGTTGGCGAGTGGCTGGGAGGAGCGGAAGGTTATTTAAACCCAGAAAGACAGTTGCAGAGCTTCGAACAACAGCACGAGCCGCAAGCTTCAAGGGCATTCTCCGGCTCAGAGCACTTTAGTTTTCATCAAGTTGTTTTTTGTATTGTTTTGAAGTAGCTTCAAATACCAAATGCATATTTCGGCTTTCCTTTTTGGGGGGAGTTTTCTAAATTCATGGGACGGCGGAAGCGGGCAAGACTGACTTCCGCGCCGCCTGGAAAAGGTATGTTGCCGTTTTCACTGCGCTTTTTCTCTTGTTTGCGCTTGTTTGGCCTTCGTCGGGAATATTTACTGGCGAACATAAGGCTTGTAATGAAATAGGGAACTTGCAGAAAGTGTGTCAACAAATGATAAATCAGCAATTGGAAACCCTCATGATGGGGCTTTCCCTCACTTTCTACTCTGCTTGACCTATGACCCTCTTGAATGTCATTGGCTACATGATAAAAGGTTGTTTCTTTTAAAAACTGCATGTGGGTCTTCAAGACCTGCAGTCCATGTGTGGACTAGCACCTCCCAGCTTGGTGGTGGCCCCAAAGCCAGAGTCTCTGGGTCTTCTTACCCCGGTGACAGACAACTCGACCTGGCGAGCTGTGGTCTTATTAACTCACACATCTTTCCCGTGGAAGATTTGAACATCAGTCCAAAAATTCTCTGAAGTGTGGTTGCTATGACGTCTTATAAACCTGTTTTGCAGAATATGCTTCTAAAAATTAAATAAATCATTTGCTTTTCCTGGGTCACAACACAAGAGGCTGTTACAGGCATTATGTCCCGAGGGGGAGAGAGAAAAAACAGTTCTACTGAAGGTTTGCTAACTCGGGGTGCAGTTGAACGCTGTCCTAGTCAGGGACTGGGGACCCGGCGTCTTTGCTTTCTCCGTGGCAGCTCAGAAACAGGTGTGGAGCAGAGAGGTGAAGAAAGTCCTGATTTTTCTAGTGGTCTCAGAAGTGTGTCGTGGCTGGTGGAAGAGCCCCAGCCTGTGAAGGGAGGGCTTCCTCTCCGGGTGCAGGTCTCTTATCAGTGCTCGCATCTTTTCCAGGCAGCACTCCAGGCGCAAAACGCCAGCTCTCCACAGAAATCTGCAGATTCCTGCGCGCTGCGACCCTCCCTCGGCGCGCACACATGTCCTCACAGGCCCCGTGGGTTTGCAGGAGCTTGAGTGGTTGGGGACACCTAAGCGACCTCAGTCTGCAAAACCTGGGGCTGCAGAAACCCTAGCAGAGGCCCTCAGGCCTGAGGGGCAGGGTGAGGGCGGCCCCGGATGCGCTGGCTGGACAGGCTCCACCTGCCTTGCTGTGTCAGCTGTTGCTGTTTCTGGAAGATTGTTTCCGTCTGTGTCAAATTCTGATTACTTAAGGTGGATGACAGTAGCCTCCTTTGTTGGAAAGAGACTCGGATTCAGATCGGAGAGGACTGGCGAGGGGAAAGGCGAAGGTAACCCCATTAGCTCATTGCAAGGTTGTCAAGACAGACTCGTAGTTCCTTCTCACCCGTGTTTGTGAGGGTCGCCTGTGGAGCCGCCTGCCCGTCACGTCCTTCTCTCCCAGCTGCCTTCCTCCCTCCGGCCCCGCGCACCACAGCAGGGAGCCGTGGAGAGGCGAGTGGTTCTCGTCCCCTCAGCCCATTCGCAGTCCAGTCGGGAGCCCCCCTCCCCCGCCATTCGGAGGGGGTCTCCGGGCCCCCACCCCATGACCTCATCGCAGGCAGCGGGATAGCAGGGACGGCCAGGGTTGCGTGGCGCCTGAGCGCACCCTGGGGATGGGTGCGGCCGAGACATGCGCAGCGTGGCGTGGTGTGGCTGCCGGGGCGTGGGATGCGACTTCCCATCCGGGGCTCCCGGCGAGGCTGGCGGCTTTTCTGGAAGCCAGAGTAATAGGCCCCACCTCCGGCCAGAGACGGCCCCAAAGAGGACAAAAATTAAGAGGCAACTAGGTTGCTACAAAATCCTAGGCCCGCTCACTCATCTGAGGCTCAGCCACTGCTTGGGGGCTGGTCATGAAACCTGGACAGTGCCCTGGACAGGGTAATCCCCAGAAGGACCCAGACGAGAGCCCCAATCTGCCTGCTCGCCTCAGAGAGACTCCGGGAGAGGCAGCATCTGGGGTGGGGGGGGAGGGCACGGAGGGG
>PVIJ01012647.1:0-48770 GCA_004024925.1 Scalopus aquaticus
GGGGGCCCCCGCGAGCCTTTCCCGCGGATAGGCTCCACAGCCATGCACGAAGATGGCTCCGAAAAGGAAAATGCTTTCTGCACCCGAATAAATGTACTGGCTGCTTCAAAGCGGGACACATCTAGTTTCAGTCTTGCGAATTAACCTCAGACTGAGAAAAGGCACAGCCAACACTGGGCACGCGCCAAGGCGCAGCCGAGCAGCGCCCACCGGCTGTGCTTGTCAGCGCCCTGGCTGCAAGGCGACTGAGGTTTCCTCTGCTCAACCCACTTGGGTTATTTTCCATCAGCAATTCACCGTTTCCCAGCGCAAACAGAAGCGTCAGGCCACATCTGTTTCAGGTTAGTATTTTCCAGCTTCCAAGCACTAACATAATTCAAAGAACAAATAAGATACTTCCCTTTGCGTTAGTTAAAATGTTAAAAGGTACCAAGGGGGCCTCCCTGGTGGCGGTTAAGTCTCAGTCTACGAAGCTGTCCAGAGCCACCACGGCGCTTCCCATGGGCGCAGCAGACCCCTCCTGTCTCCCCGCTGCCCCCTCAGCAGGGGGTTTCAGTCAATCTGCCTGTTCTGCTCCCCACTCTGTCTCTGGGGAGTCCTCTCACCCCTGCACCTCTGGCCTGCACCCCAGCTCTTGTATGTGTAAATAAATGTGTAAACAAACCATACAAGAGCTGGAGTGTAGATCAGAGGTGTGGTGAGAGGACTCCCCAGAGACAGAGCGGGGAGCAGAACAGGCGGCTCCACTGAAACCCACTGCTGAGGGGGGACTGACTCACAGGACACAGGGTGGGGGACGCTGAGGCCGGCAGGGCGTGGCCACGGGGCGTGGACTCCGTGGAATGACCTGGACTGAGCCCTGGGACCCCTCTGCTCGCAGGGCAGGGGCCAGAGGAGGCCACCGTCCCCTGCAGCGCAGCCCGAAGCCGGACGGGAGAGGGGGCAGTGCGGAGGGGACCCTGGGCGCAGGAGGCACAGGCCACCGTCCCTCCGAGAGCAGCGGCCAGCGGCTGCCGGCGTAGACGGAGCAACGAGACTTCGCCCCCACGTGTGCTAAAACAGTCACAAACTTGCCGTGAGGCTGCTGTTCCCAGGCCAGCGCCACACACGTCCCAGGGGCTGTCACGAGGACAAAACCGGGCAGCAGAGCGGACAAGCCCTTCACCCCGGCCTCACCGCGTGCTCTGCACTGTCCCCTGCCCTCCTGCCCCGCTGAACCAGTGCTGGGGCTTCCCGGAGAAAGATCTTCACTGCCTCGGAGACGACGCCTCAGGCAAGACGCCGCAGGAGCCTGCTCGCTTTCGGGCAGGGACGGGAGGTCAGACTGCAGGGAAGGCCGGTCGAGGGGTGCGGGAAAGGCACTGCCGCCACCTCTTTATTTTCCAGTTTAACAGTTTCCTGTCCCGTTACATCTGCAAACAAGGCAGGAAGCTACAAATCTGCTCAACTGTTTCACCAAAATGGCCACTGAAAAGTCACTTGGTTGACAAAGCTCAGCCCGTAACTGGCCACCGCACAGCAGCAGCCACGAGCCAGGTGCCCACCGAGGGAGGTGCCGACAGCCCTGCCGGCTTTGGGGCGTCCCGACCGCGCTGCCCTCTGGGGGGACAGGGCCGGCCGGACAAGCGGAAGGTGAGGTGGTGGCACTGCCCCCAACGGGCAGCGCCAGCAGCCATCAAGCTGCCCCGGGAGACAGAGGCCCGGCCGCCGCCGAGCCCGCCCCGCCACGCCCAGCTCGGACTCTGGGCTCCAGGGCCTGAGCCTCCGGTGGGCAGCAGCCACTGGGAACCGCTGGGCCGGTCGCGGCTTCAGGCCGCCGGACAGAGGCCAGCACGGGTCTTTCCTTCTGGGCCCAGGGCACGGGGAGGGGACCCGTGACAGCTGAGGGGACCAGCTTAAATGTGGGCATGGGGCCTCTGCATACGGACGAGGACGGCTGGACACGCGGCACGTGACTGTCCACGCAGGCCCAAGGCCGTGTCGGCACCGTGGGCCTCACCGTGGACAGAGAAGGACGGGACTTTGCGACGCCTGGCCCGTGAGCAGCGCCCAGGGAGCGACTGACCCGGCCACCCTGCCATGCCGGGCGCCACCCTGCCATGCCGGGCGCCACCCGGGCCGAGGGCGCTGGCCGCTGCGGCAGGAGACAGCCCGGCTGCCTGTGAGCTGCTGCCGCCTGGCGCAGGACGTGACAGGACACAGGGAGACGTTGGAGGCTCCTGCCGCCTTCGCCGTCCCTTCCGGCCTTGCCCCGGACGTCTGTGCCGCCGCCGAGTCACGAGAAGCAGCAGGCACCACGCGGACGCGGGGAAAGGCACACCCGCTGTCACGTGCCGGGCTGGCAGAGCGGGCGGGGCGCCAGCGACGGCACTCTCAGGCCGGGCACGCCCCGAGCCCCCACGGGCAGCGGAGCTGGCGCCGCCTCCAGCCCGGGCCCAGGCGGGAAGTCCAAAGAGCCAGGCAGCCGCAGCCCCGCACTCCGCCAAGCCGAGGACCGAGGCCCCGGAGGAGGAGGAAGGTGCAGCCCGGCCTGGCAGCGCGTCCCCGCTCCGGCCGACGCAGGAGACGCTCGAGCCCGCAGCCCCAGCCAGGCCTCGGGAGCCACTTCTCAAGACAGTTTCCCGTGAAAAACATCCCCAGCCCCGGCCTGGGTCACACGGCAGGGGCAGGGTCCTCAACCGAGGCGCGGGCCCCGACCTGCGGGGCCTGGCCCCAGAGCGCCGCCTCCCGAAGGGGAGCCTCGCCCTAGCCCAGAGCGAGACGAGTCACCGCCAAGCCAGAAACCACAGACTACAGAACAGAGGCGCAAACACCCCAGCAAAATAACTAGCAAGGCACATTCAACCACGCAGAAAAGCAGCCCGCGCCACCCCCGGGACACGCAGGCGCGGCCGGGGCTCTCCGAGGCCGCACCCCGGCGCACGGGCGCACGCTCACAGAGGCGGAGAAAGTGGCCCGGATCCCAGCGCCCCCAGCACAGAAACGCCCGCCCCTCCGGCCGAGGGACGTCCTCGCCTGGGTGAGGGGCACGGAACGCGGCATCGAGGCAACGGGAGAAACCACAATGTCCGCCGGGGCAGGACACGGTGAGGACTGCTGGCGCCTCTCACCACTGCCCTGCGCCTCGGGAGGCCCTGCGTTCAGAGGGCATGAAGGGTGTAGACCTGGAGGGAAGCAGAACCGTCTCTGATCAAGACCCAGCAGTCTGGGCAGAGAACCCAAAATAGGGGCCTCCCCGGGGCGCAGGGTCAGTCTCAGCCTGTGGAGCTGTTACAGCCACTGCGGCGCGAGTTCGATCCCCGGCCAGGGAGCTTCCCACAGGGCGCAGCAGACCCCTCCTGTCTCCCCGCTGCCCCCTCAGCAGTGTGTCTCAGTGGATCCGCCTGTTCTGCTCCCCGCTCTGTCTGTGGGGAGTCCTCTCACCCCCCCCACCTGCACCCCAGCTCTTACATGCATAAACAAACAAACCTTTATAAATAAATAAATAAAAAATGGGCCACGGGCCGTCACAGACCCCTCGCCCAGCGGGCAGCTGGCAGGCACAGGACACGCGTGGGGCCAGCGTGCGGCGAGGGCTCGGCACAGGGGCCTGCCTGCCGGCGGGCACTGGCCACTTTACCCACACGGCCAGAGCCTGAGGCAACCGCAGTGTCCTCCCACGAGGGATGGACAGAGAGGCACGTCCGGACACAGGCTGCTCACCGACATCACCGACGGGAAAGAGTGAACCTGAAGGCACGTCAGTCACCGCAAGGCCCAGCCCAGGGACGCCCAGCCAGGGACGCCCAGCGGGAGCCGGGCTGGTCACTGCCACGCAGCCCCCGCCCGGGAGCTGCTGGGCGGCCGCAGCACCCCCGCGGGGCCCCGCAAACCAAGGCCGGGCGCAGCTCTGCGTACGTGGAGACGGGGCCGGCGGCCTGGAGAGCCCCGAGCAGCCTTGGGGAGTCTCGGGGGAGCTGCGGCAGCCACCCCCTCCGCGCAGGGCCCCAGGCAGCGGGGCGCCGGTGGCAGCAGGGCACTCGGCGACAGCCACTGCGCACAGCGCCACCTCGAGCCCCCCGTGGAGAAACACTAGTCCCACTGCCACTCTCCTCAGCTACCCCACACGCCGGAGAGGAGGCCCCAGGCTTCTCCAGGCCCACAGCCCTCCGGGGAGCTGGCCTGCTGCACCGCTCCTCCTGACCCCCGCCCCGCCGCCTCGGGGCCTTGCGAGGGTGCGCGCCCCACGCCCACCCCCCCAGGAGGCGCTGCAACCCCCGTCCCTCGTCCCCGACTCCAGGCCCTTCCCAGAGGGGCCTCCCGCCCCCCACTGCCGCCAGCCCCCCGCACATCTGCACCCCCACCCCAGAGGACCCTTGGTTGGAAACCCGACCTGGGCCAACCAGACCTTCTCCTGCCGCCTCGGGGCGCCCGAGCCAGGGTGCCCCTCTGCATCTTGTGGGCTCAAACCGCCCCCATCGCGCGGCTTTCCGAGGACTGCGCCAGCCCCAGGGTTTCCGCGCGTCTCAAACGACCCTGAACGTCCTTCTCTCTACCAGACAAAGGGCGACACCGCCAGTAAACTGAGTCACACCACGCGATGGCCGCGGCGCTCAGAAACACCACAGGACGGGAGCTGCGTGAGCCGCCCGCCGCCCCGCCTCTCACCCTGGGCCTTCGCCGCAGCCCCGGGCAGCCCCAGGGGCCCAGGGGGGACCCCTCGGCGTCCTCCAGCTCCTCACTGATGACGTCTCAGCTTCCCCAATACGACGAGGGCAGACTGCTCCCCACTTCAAAACCTACAGTCTCCACAAGTGAACATCAAAGGTTGTTTTTTTAAGATTTATTTCTATATGCACACAAGAACTGGGGTGCAGGCCAGAGGTTTGGGGGTGAGAGGGTTCCCCAGAGACAGAGTGGGGAGCAGAACAGGCGGATCCACTGAAACCCACTGCTGAGGGGGCAGCGGGAGACAGGAGGGGTCTGCTGCGCCCTGTGGGAAGCTCCCTGGCCGGGGACCGAACTCGCACTGCGGTGGCTGCGGACAGCTCCACAGTGCTGCACTTAACCCACTGCGCCGCCAGGGAGGCCCCAAAGATATTTAATTTGGAAAACGGGTATCAGTCAAAAAGTGGCAACTACTCAGCTTTCCATTAAGCTCAAGAGAAAGGAAGATTTCAAATGACGACCTCGGACACGGGAGGAAAAACGAATGGAACCTCTCGGGGTTTCTAACAAGGGGAAGGACTTAGCCGAGCAAAGCGGGTCGGGCAGACCCAGGCGTCGGCTACCGTGAGCTGTCAGGAAGACGGGCGGGGCGGGCCCAGGGGTCCCCGGGAGGCTCGAGCGCCAGCACAGGACAGCGTGCCCGCAGGACGCGGTGAGAAAGCAGCAGCCCCACGGGACAGTCCGCGGCACAGCCGCACAGACACCCGCTGCCCGGCGTCTCCAGGAGTGGGCAGCAGCCGGGCACCGAGGCCCTGGCTGCAGACAGGCCGCGGGCGCCTCGCCGTGAGCTGGGGCCGCGGGGCGCACCTCAGGCCGCTGGGAACGGCCTGCGGGAAGGCTGCTGCTGCGGCGGGCCCTTGGTGAGCTCCGATGGGAAACCCTTAAGCAGCAGCTGCGTGGACGCGGCTGGGAAGACCCCTCCCAAGCTCACCGCGAGGGCCTCGGCCACGGCCGCCGCGTGGCAGGCGCGGGGGGACACGCAGTGCAGCCGCAGGCGTCACTTCCCGCCCCCTCACAGGCAGCCGCCGCGGACGGCAGTTCCCAGGGCGCCATGCTGCGGGGTGGCTGGGAAGGCGCGAGGTGGACACAGACACGGAGGCGGAACAAAGCGGGCAGACCCGGGAGACCCGGAGACCGAGCAGGCGTGCACAGGGCTTGGGGGCCGACACGAGAGGAGGCTGCCGGGTCCCGGGCAGCAGCGCAGGGGCAGCTGTTACTCGACCTCCCGGGGGTCGTACGGCACGTTTTCAGTTGGGGTCTCCCCTTCTGCCGCAGCTCTCTGGGTCCTGCCCACCCCCTTCCTGGGTGCCCACCCGGAGGCACCTCGGACTTGGCGCAAGCTTCCGGGCCCGCTGCCCCGCTCTGCGCTGAGTCTTCTCACCAGGGGATGGGGAAGTCCTGCAGTTTTACTGGGAAAGCCATTAGTTGACATACCTTATAGTCTCGTTCTACGTGCGCCGATCCCATTAAAATCCTTCACATTGACACTGTGCTTTCTCTGCTTCTGTGCACCTGACGGTGCACACCCCTTAAGAGTCGGGGGTCCCTGGGTCCCCTTGGTTGCAGGCTACGGTTTTACCTCCGTAAAAAGGCTGTGGCTGCACACAGCTAAGGAGCAGCGTGTGCACTCTCCTCTCGCATTCTGATCAACAAGCGCTTTCCGCAGAGCAGAGATGCGCCACTTGCCAAAAGCAAACAAAACAGATCAACAGCCCAGCAGCGCATGCCCGGCCACCCCGTCGGCCACGGAGTCACGAGGACGCCCTGAGATGTGCGGGGAAGCAGCCGCAGCTTGCAGGCACACAGCCCTCGCCCGGCTGCTTGGCATGGCCCCCGCTCCCGAGCGGAGGCGGGCGCTCCCCGATCCTGCCCCACAGGCAGAGGCCCAGGACCACATCTGGAATTCTCAGGAACAGAGAGGCGCAAGCCCCCCACCCTGGGCCCTCAGCAGCCACCTCCTACCAGGCACCCGCCGGACGCTGCCGTCCACCCCAGGTGCCCTCTGTCCTCAGAGGCCACGCACGCCAGCCCAGGAGTTCTGAAGGCTGTTTCTGCTTGGACTCGAGAGCTGACCCCGTTGCGTGCGACCTACAGACACCACACAGTAGGGCACGCAAAGCCGGGAAGAGCATTTACATAATTATTTAGCGAGAAGAATCTAATTAGATCCCCTTAAGCCTTTCCGACACTTCCAGCCCAGGGACCACACTTTCCTTTTTAAGCTTTTATTTCCCAACAGGCAGAAGAGGGGCCCAGAGGCCTGAACGGCAGGAAGAGGTGACGGCCACCCGGGAAAGTGAGGGTCCCTGCCAACTCCTCCCGATCCACAGAAGACGGCTGGGGGTCCAGAACCAGGGGCGGCCGGGTAGCCACAGCCTGTCCAGCCTTATCCTAAGAAACTCCCATAAAAAGCTCTCTGGTCGCTGCAACAGAAGAAAGTCCGAGTCTTCGCCAACAGGGCTCCAGAAGCCTGGGCAGCGTCGCTCACAGCCTGGACGCAAACACGTGGCCGATTACCAGGGCCCTGCGCGATTTCGGGACCAGAGACGTGAGCAACTCGCGGCGGGCAGCGCTGAGAGCGGCCGCCGTCCGGGCCCGGGGGAGCGGGACCCGCGCCGACTTCTGGAGAGAACCCCCGGCCAACGGCCCAGCGGCCCGCCCCGCCCGCCCCGCCCGCCGCGAGCGCGCCCACCTGCAGGTCCCCGCCGCCCGCGGCCCCCGGCGCGCCCCCGCCGCGCGTACCTTCCTGCTCGCGCCCCCGAGGGACACCTTGGGCCTCGTCTTGAAATCTCCTTCGAAACTGAACATCTTGACGGCTTAGCCCATCTGGGGGCGGCCCGAGCCGAGCGCAGCGGGGCCGCGGGGCGCCGGCGGGGCGGCCCCGGGCGGGGGTCCCGGCTGAGGGTCCCCGGGGCGCGGCGAGGACGAGGCCGCGCCGGACGCGAGCCCCAGCCCACCTCAGGCGCTACCCGCCGGGCCCGGCCCTCGGCGGGAGGGGCGGCGACGCTGCGGGGCGGCTCGCCCTCGCGCCCCGCTCATCCACGCCTCCCGCCGCTCCGCCGAGGCCGAGGGGCGCCGGCAGCCGCCGACCCCGCGCTTGCACCGGGAGCAGCCGCCCGGGGAGGAAGATGGCCGCCGGCCGCGGCTGCCGTGCGCGGCCCCGCCCGCGTGCGCGCCCCCGCCCCCGACGGCGCGGCGCTCCTCCGGCGCTCCTCCGGCGTGCGCGTGCCCGCCACCGACGGCGCGTCGGGACGTGGGAGGTGGAGCCGAGGCTCTGCGGCGCGGGCCGGGGCGGGGCCTGGGGCCCGGGGGCGGGGCCACGGAGGGCCGGGCCGGGCGCGGGTCGCGCGGGCCGTGGCGGGCGGCGGCTCCCGGTGGACCGGCCGGGTGGGAGAGCAACGGGGAAGGGCCCTCCAGAAACCAGCCACGAACTGCGCGGCCGCGACCCCAGCCGGGAGAGAACGCCCCCGCAGGCCGGCCCTGCACGCACCTGCCGCCGCGGGCCGGGGCGGATGGGGGCGGCCGGGCCGGGCCGGGGCGGCGTTCCCGCCGCCGGGAGTGATGCCGGGAGCCCGTCCCAGCGGAGTTTGGGGGAACTCACAAATGCGGAGATTCCGCGACTCACGTCCACAGGGCCCTGGGTGGGAGAAAAGGGCAGTTCCCCTTGGGCAGGGCCTGGGCTGGCGGCGGGCGGGGCCGACGCCCTCTGGGCTCGCTGCGGCCGGGAGCCCTCGGGCGCCTCGGGCCGAGCGTGCCTGATCGGGCTGGAGCTGGCCCTGAGCTCAGCCGCAGACCCCGGCACCACTTTGAGCCGCTCAGCCGCTCAGGGGAGTGTCTTCCCCCCCCCCCACTCCGGCTGGGCCCAGCAGACATTCCTGAGGTGCAGTGTGTGCGGGGTGCAGGGGAGCTCGAGGCTCTGCCCCGTCTGTGCGCCCGCGGGCTGCTCCTGGCGGGACCTGTGTCTGCACCTCAGGCAAGACCACCCAGGCAAGACCACTCTGCGCAGCTGCCCAGCCCGGCCCTCCGGTCTGTCGGGGACAGCTGCGTCCAGACTGGCGGGGCTGCGGCCGTGTGGCTGCCGGATGAGGGGGCGGCCAAACACAAAGGCGGCCCGGCACCCCTCATGCACCAGTTCGGGGGCCATCCGCGCCCCCCACCCCTTCCGACGGCGAGCGTTTTCGGGTGAGGAACTGTGATTCTGTTTTTGCTCGAGGCCGAGCCCCTCCGACAGGCCTGTGTGCCCCGCCTCTCTGAGACGCCCCGTCCTGGATGGTGGCGGGCACACCCCACACCTGTGCAGCTCGGCCCCGGCTGGCAGAGGGCGAGAGGCGGCCGTGTGTCCTGGCTGGCAGCGCTGGTCAGCGGGAGAAGGCCGTCCCCCGAGGGCTGTGTCCCGACCCCCGCTGCGGCTTCTCGCTCTTGGCTTCTTTTGCCAAGGGGGTCAGCGCCCTGCGGGCCGGCCTGGTGTGCTCAGGAGAGGGTGGCAGTGATGCCCGTGGATGAGCGCGGTCACCCTAGACTGGTCAGCGCCGAGCTGATGCACTTGAAGGACATCCTGTGAGCTCCTAGGCCAAGGAAAGGCCGACAGTAAGCACCGTCAGAGGCCAAGTGCTGGCACCAGGCGGCCCCCCCCGCCGGCTCCTCTCTGCGTCCCGGTCATCATCGTTTTAATCATGTAAAGAGGTTAGACAATTAAGAGCGTGTTTGGCAGGCCGTCAGCGCGTGGGACGCAGGAGGCCAAATTGCAAATTGTCCAAGTGCCTCGGCCAGCAGACTGCGGGGGTCAAGGAGAGCGCTGGCCTTGCGCAGCCCTGGCGTGCAGCCGCAGGCCGGATGCGTGCTGACCGCTAAACCCAGACTCTGCTCAAAGTCACCTGGGATCGCGGCAGCCGCGCCGGGCGGGGCGCAGCCGTGGAGAGCGGGTACGGGGCCGTCCGGGACAGCCGCCACCCTGCGGCCACCTGCCAGCTGCGGGGGCGGGCCGCACCCCGGAGGGTGACCCCAGCCCCTGCTCCCCAGACCTGCGCCCCAGCCGCCCCCACCGGGGCTCCGGCTCCGCCACAGATTTCCACGAAACTTTTTTGTGACTCTGGGAAACCACCGGGAGGGGCCCGAGCGGTAGACAGCGAGGCCAGGGGCGCCTGCCGCCGGCACAGCACAAAGGGCCGCCGGTGGGCGGGACGCGCTCTGTAAGACCACGCGGCCTCCAGACCGTCAGAGGACCCTTGACGCTGTCGGGGCGCCGAGACCCGGCGGAGGCGGCGGCCAGCCCCCCGCCGCGAGGGAGCTGGCAGCGGCCCGAGCACAGCCCAGACCCGCTGCTTCAGCGTCCCCCTCGTCCCGCCTGCCTGGCCGTTGTCCCTTTGGGGATGCGCCCCGTGGCCGAGCTCCCCGTGAGGGCTGGGGCGCCTGGGGTCGGGCTCGCTGCTTCCCTCCAGCCCCCAGACTGCGTGCGCCCAGGCCGGCACGGGGCCCGGAGCCTCCCGGCGGCGGCCGCAGCGCGAGCGGGACGAGGAGGGTGCCGCCCCAGCGCCTCCTCTGCGCCCTGCCTCACCCCCGCCCCGGACCCTCCAGGGACGCCCTGGGCCCCGCCCCGCTGCGTGTCTGCGCGCAGGGGCCGCGGTCCCTGACTGTCAGGCTGGACGACCTGCACAGACCAGCGTCCACCGAGGTCCCACCGGGCCTGGGGCCACTTCAAGTTCTCTCTTTGGCGGATGCGGCAGCATGGACGTGCCAGGGCGATGGGGGCTGGGGCGGCCGGCCGGCCGTGCGGCTCAGGAGAAAGCTGCTCATGCGGCCTGCTGGTGACGCAGGGCTCGGAGTGGTCACTGTCCCCGGGGCCAGTCTCCGCGGGGAGGCCGGCCGCAGCCTTGAGTGTCCTCCTCCAGACGGGGCGGGCTGGGGGCTCCGGCCCCTCGCCACAGGGGCGCCCGAGAGCCAGCGGAACCGCTGTTCCAGCAGCCGGTGGAGGCCGCAGCCCTCGACAGCCTGGGGCTTGTCCTCAGGGCAGATTTGGAAAGCAGACTTATGATTATATTTTTCCGAGGAAGTGTGATTACTTTAAAATATTTTATGTATTTCTGAGGTGCAAAGACTGACACACATATTAAATCGATGGATTCCAAGTGGAACAAAGATTAATCTCGGTGGATCCCGTCCAACCCTCTCATTTTACAGATTAGAAAATTTGAACTCAGAGAAGGCAAGAAAATTACCCAAGTGGACGCAATTTCCAATTCTCATTTTTTATATTAATATCATGATACCTTGTTTATAAGCCTAAAATTATCTCATTCGTGCTTCAGAGAGTTTTTCCTTACATCTCGGAACGGGGGGACACAGACACGCACCTCGCTGGCGGGCAGTCCGGCGCTCCCTGCCCAGGCCTGCCCCCTGGGGCCGGGTCCTCTGTGCCCCAGTGGCCGCCCCGCCTCAGCTGCTGATCTGAAGTAAGTGGCGGCAGTGAATAACTATTCTGTTCTGCTCAGAGAACATCATGGAAATTTTTGAAGCTTCTAT
This sequence comes from Scalopus aquaticus, assembly GCA_004024925.1. Taxonomy (NCBI): domain Eukaryota; kingdom Metazoa; phylum Chordata; class Mammalia; order Eulipotyphla; family Talpidae; genus Scalopus; species Scalopus aquaticus. Next base: position 11,227 of record PVIJ01012647.1, read on the forward strand.
TGGAGAAAATTTCAAACAAATGCAAATGCCGAGGAGTGTCACAAATCCTCATGCACCAGCCGCTCCGTTTCAACAGCTCCCAACTCCTCGCCAAGCCTGCCCTCCTCGCCTCTTCCCAGCCTGAGTTGCTCGGGCACGAACCCTAAATGCACTGTCATTTTGCCCACCCAGGCTTCAGGTGTGACAAGGCATGCTTTTCTCTAAACCACAAGCTCAGCTCCATTACCACATTCACAGAAATGACAGTCACCTAATTCGTCACATATCCGGCTTGTGTTTGGATTTCGAATTGTCTGATTTTTTTTTTTGCGTCAGTTGAGTCAGGATTCAAATTACGTCCATTGACGCAATATGTTGGCACGCCTCTGAGGCCCCTCCCAATTCCTTGCTCCTTCAACAATCCTTTTTTTTTTGTATTTACGTAGTGTTTGTGGATTTAACCCTTTATATCCACCCAGCTGGACATTATGGTGTCGAAAACTGTTATATTAAAATCTAACAATTTTTGTAAATTTTTGGTCTGTTAACAAAGGTGCATTTATTTTTATTTTTTTTAAAGATTTATTCATTTATGCATACAAGCTGGGGTACAGGCCAGAGGCATCAGGCGGCGAGAGGGTTCCCCAGAGACAGAGTGGGGAGCAGCACAGGCAGATCAGAAACACACTGCTGAGGGGGCAGCGGGCGAGGCAGGAGGGGTCTGCTGCGCCCTGTGGGAATCTCCCCGGCCGGGCGTCGAACCTGTGTCACTGCTGCCGACAGCTCCACAGCGCAGCGCCGAACGCCGAGCCACTGGGGAGGCCCAAAGGTGCATTTATTAAATGATTATAGGATACAAACTCTATGAGGCAAGAACTACATTTTATTCTGTTTTACCCCTGTAACACAGCATGCGGCAGGCCCAGAGGTCGGAGGCCATCTGTGGCATCTAAGTAAGAGCAGCACTAACCTGGCGTGGAAGGTGATGGAGACACACAAACTAAGCGCTTGCAGTGAGTGGAAGGAGAGAAACAAAAGAGTCAAGAATAGCTGTTAAATATCCCCCCCCCCCAGCAATCAACAATCCGCCTTTGAGGAGGCCAGGCTGAGGGAGGGGCCGCCGCGGACACTGCGCACCCCGTTGTGGGGTGTCCTTGGTGGCCGGGGGTCCTCATCCAGGTCCGGCCTCACCCCAGAGGCAGACACGCGTGGTCCTGTTGTCCCTCGGCCTCGCGTCACAGTTGCCAGAGCCGAGCCACGAGGTCTGTGGGTGTCCCGTCCGCTCCCCGCTGGCTGGGGGACGTCCGCAGAGAGGACCGGCCCCCTCCTCGCTGTCCAGTGTCGGCGCCGAGACGGGAAGGAGCAGCGGGCAGCGCCCACCAGCTCCGGGGCCATGTGCACTGGCTCCAGCTCTGCCTCCGCCGCGGCGGCAAGGGAGCAAGACGCCCGCAGCTAGGCCAGCAGCCCCCGCCAGCTCGCCCTCTTCCCTCCGCATGGGCATGAGGCCACATGGCCCGCAGCAGCCCTGCTTTCTTGCAGTCCTTTTTAAAAAGATTTACTGATGCAGACAAGAGCTGGGGTGCAGGCCAGAGGTGTGGGTGGTGAGGGGCCTCCCCAGAGACAGAGTGAGGAACAGAACAGGCAGATGGACGGAAGTCCACCGCTGAGGGGGCAGCGGGAGGCAGGAGGGGTCTGCGGTGCCCTGTGGGAAGCTCCCTGGCTGGGGATCGAACTGGTGCCGCGGTGGCTGTGGACAGCTCCATAGGCTGCGACTGCCCCCTGCCCCCAGGGAGGCCCCTAGAGTACTTTTTAGTTTTATCTGAAGACCTGGCTTTAAAGTCAAATAGCGCTAGGAGGCCTCCCGCTGGGCAGACGGCCGGGCGTGGCCTGCCGCGACCACACAGCCTCACGCCTGCGCCGCCGACTGACGGCTCTGGGCGCGCATGCGCACACGAGTGCAGTTTCCAGAGCCGCGTCTCCACCCCGCCCGCAGGGAGCGCCCACTCTGGGCTCTCTCCGCTCGTCGCCTGTCGTGCCTCCCCGTGGCCCCAAGGTGGCCAGCAGGCTCTTGATTCTGTCCCCTCCTGACGTGGTCAGTGTTTCAGGCGAGCCCCGCCCCGTCCGGCAGGCGGCCCTTGGCGTCCACGGCCTCCCCCGACACGGGCCCCTGGGGACCCCGCTGGAGCCTGCAGCGAGTGGGGGCCGCACACGACGGGGCTGCCCTGATCCTCGGCCCCAAGAGCTCGGCCATCCGCGGCCAGCGGGCGCTCCGCTGGAGCCCGGCTGCTGAGGAGGGAGAGCAGGGAGAGCAGGGGCGCCCCGCTGTCCAGGCGCCCCCCGACTTTCCTCCTGCAGCCCCGAGGCTGATGACGCCTGTTTCCATGGGTTCCTTTTCCTTTCAAACGCATCCGCTTCCGTGCGCGGCCGCCGAGGTGTCCTCGAGGTGTCCGAGCCGCTGGACAGCACAGCTGGGCCACACCCGCCTCGCAGAGCGGTGCTCTCTGCGGTCACTTGACAGCAGCTTCACGTTGCCTGGACGTGCCGCCATCAAAAAACAAAAACTTTTTTAAATGAAGGACTTTAAAAACCGTTTCCAGAACACGCTGAGGGGGCTCTGCAAGGAAAGGGGGCGCTCCTGTCTGCTCCTGCCCAGCGGCTTCTCAGCTGCCCCCAACTCGGTCCTGCCTTCTTCCCTCCCCCCAACTCAGGGCCCTCGACTCTGGCTCTCCCGCGTCTCCCGAGCGCACAAAGGCAATCCCAGCGCCACTAAGACAGCGTCCCCCGCCGGACGCTGCAGCTGGCAGAGGCTGCCTCGCGGCCCAGTCTCCACCATTTCAGGGAGGGGTGTCTCTCCAGGGGCGTGGCCCGCTGGCGCCCGGGACAGGCTGCAGGGCTTGTCGGGTGAACAGCTTCTGTTCAGGGAAGACAGCAAGGCCCAAGGGCGGGGAATGGCTGACGCCCCCCACCCCTCCCACCCCCACACTGCTGAGCGGTGAAATGGGCCCGAAATGCATGGGGAGCCACACGCTAGAACGGCACAGAGGAAATAACCGGGTGAAAAACGAGCAAAGGCCCTAATCAGACATTTTCCCAGAGAAAATAAGCAAATGAGCAAATAGCCACCCGTGAAGCTTCGCCCCAAAGCGGAGCCTCAGCCCCCCCCAGGGAAACGCAAATCTCCCGGGCGTGGCCCACACCTGCAGGCGGCAGGAGAAAAGGGCCTTGTGCACTGCGGCCGCCATGGAAATGAGGCCGCCACTATGGAAAACAGCACGGAGTTTCCTCAAAAAATTTAAACGAGAACCACCAGGGCCCAGCACCCCGCGGGCACTCACCCCGAGGGGGAGACCCTGCAGACGCGCACTGGGCGCTGAGCGCAGCGCCATCTCCACCGCTCCTGGAGGCCGCCTCTCCAGGGCGGACAGGGTACCGGCACGCACGTGGGGCGCAGGCAGCTTCCGGGGGGCGTCCATCACTCGCGGCGCGTGGACGGAGCTGGAGGAGCAAGGAAGGCCGGCGCCGAGGGCGGGGCAGAGGGCAGGCCGCCTCACGCCGCCGGGCCAGGCTGGCCATCGGTCCCTCGCGCCCGCCGCGTGGCCAGCTCCCCGGCTGTGCTCTAGCCCGTGCTGGGGGCCGGGCCCGGTCTCGGCGTGGTGGCTCTGGAGGCCGAGGACTGTCCTGGCGGGCGGCCTTTTCCCAGTGGGCACACATCAGCACACTGCGCTGGGCACCTGAGCCAGAAACAGCAGCGGGCGAAAGGTCCCGCGAAGCCTCTGGCTCCAGAACCAGCCCCTGCGCGGCTTCCAGCTGAGACGTCCACAGGCCTGAGGCCGAGGCCAAGGCTCCCCAAGCCGGGGAGGAAGATGGGAGAAGATGCCCCAGGCGAGCGCGGCGCCCCTCAGCGTCTGCTGAGAGACCGGAAGGCAACGATCCCCACGATCCCCACGTCAGGGCAGCGTCTGCCCTGCTCTGGCCCGGCCTGTGTCTCGCCAGTCACAGACTCTGAAAAGAAAGCCATCTTCAGAAATTATTTTTAAAAGCTGCAGCTTTCTCAGAGTCTCAAAGCATAAATCTCACCTTTTGTGAAAACCCGTAAAACACACCCAGGCTGCGGGACGAGGAGAAGGAGGCAGGGCCCCCCCCACGGCCCCCCCACGCCCCCCCACAGCCAGTCTCGTCTCGTCCCCTGCGAAGCGACACCAGGCCCTGCTCAGACCATCCTCACGGCGGCGGCCGGCTTTCTCCTGGGACCTCACGAGGGGTGCGGGGCCGGGGCGCAGAACACGGGGCGCAGGCCTTCTCCTGGGCCAGCCCCGGGCAGCTGCTGAGCCAGCTGCTGGCCGGCCCCCTGGACGGTGCTGGGCTCCGGCCTGTGTCCGCGACCCAGAAGCCCCCCAAGGAATTCAGAGTCTCAAACCAACAGGTTGAAACATTCTCAAGGTGGCCAAATAAGAAAGCGACATTCAGCAGGGAAGGAGGGGAGGGGGAGGGCTCAAGAAGGGGGAAGAGGGGAGCACGGAGGACTATGGTGGTGGCTCCACGGGTGAACAGGTGGTGGGGAACTTATGGGGAACACACAATAATGTAAAAGATACGAATAACAAAAATAAATATCTATTATATTAAAAAATAAATAAATAAATAAAAAGAAACATTCTCAAGGTGAAATACATTTTAGCTCTTCATTAAGAGGGAGAACGGGTGTCCGGTTTGTGGGGCCGGGGGGTTCCCCAAAGCCGGGAGGGCCCGCCTGGATTGTCAGACGGCCGCTGTGTTGAGGAGGGGCGGGACGCGGGTGGTGGTGACCAGGCCTCGGGGTGCCCGCCCTCTGGGCCCCTCCCATGGGCAGGGCTTTGGCCGGCCCTTCCCGGGGGCGACAAAGCTTCTGGAGCCTGTTTCTCTGCTTTGCGGGGACACTTGCGCTTCAGGTGCCCGCGGGGCTCCTGTGCCGTGCCGGTCAGCAGGACAGCGTCCTCCCGGGCTCCCGACACACTGCCCTCCACGCTCAGGGGGCTGCTCCGCCCGTGGTCCACAGCGCCCTTCCTGGGACCTCGGCCCCTCCCGGCATCCCTCCTCACCGGCCTTCTCGGCGCAGACCCGGGGGCCGGTGTAGGAGTCCCTGGTGTGTCCCGCGCCCAGAGGGCCAGCACCCCGTCCACACCTCGTGCCTCACACCTGCGGAAGCCCCTCTGGTCGCCCAGGCCCCGGCGCACAACCCTGAGGGGAGGGGTGACTTCAGACAATTTGGGGAGGCCTCCCTGGGGCGCAGGGGTTGAGCCTCAGCACCGTGAAGCTCTCCGCAGCCGTTGCAGTACGAGTTCGATCCCCGGCCAGGGAGCTTCCCACAGGGCGCAGCAGACCCCTCCTGTCTCCCCGCTGCCCCCTCTGCAGTGTGTTTCAGTGGATCCGCCTGTTCTGCTCCCCGCTCTGTCTCTGGGGAGTCCTCTCACCCCCGCACCTCTGGCCTGCACCCCAGTTCTTGTATGCAAAAATAAATAAAAATAGATCTTTAACCTATTTGGGGGCCTCCACACTGAAGAAGAGTTTTTGGGGAGGACTGGGAGGCAGAATTCAGCCGGGCAGAGCACCGCTGGGGCCCATCGAGGAAGCTTCACTGGGGCAGAGACCCTGCGGCGGCTGGGAGCCCGCGCTGTGGTCTTCAGGAGCCCACCGGCCAGCACCACTGAGTGGGCGGCAATCGCTGGACGGCCCTGCTCGCCCCTGTGGGCGGGGCCCAGGCACCTGGCGCTGGGGAGAGCACAGGGACGGGCGCGCTGAGGACGCTGGCCCCATCCGAGGGGTACTGCTGGGGCGCAGGACAAGGGCGGGGCGCAGGCAGCCCCACGGGAGGGGCCAGGCGGGGTCCTGGGCGCCTCTTCTGATCAAAGTGTCCAGTGCAGGAGGCACAAGTGATGGGGGGAAGGCAGAGACTAGGGGAGACTGGCCGCCCAGGCCCTGGAGGGCCCACGCCCAGCCAGGTGCACGCCCGAGGCTGTACACGCACGCGCGCGCGGGCACACACACACACACACACACACACACACACACTCACCACCCTCGCGGAATTCCCTGGCGCGCGGTTTTGCTGGGGAGGCCATTAGAGCATCGCGGCCTCACTTCGGGGAGGGCCCCGCGGCGGGCACGGAACGGCTGCGGTGGCTGGGAGGCCACTGGCTGGGTTGGGTGGCACCAGCGGGCCCGTGTCCCTGTGTTGGATGCGAACTGGGAGCGGGCAGGGCGGCCCTGCACTGCCCGGTGGCTCCCAAGGCAGCCCGGAGCGGCTATTGGAGGGGACGCCGCCTGCCCCCATCACGCCGCTCGGCACCCGGGTTCATCCCTCCGTGCGCCCCGCCCCCGCTGCGCCCCGCCCCTGCGCCGCGCCCCTGCGCCGTGTCCCTCCACCGCGCCCCGCACAGCGGAGCCCTGGCTCTTTCCCTGGCCCTCGGGCCTCTCGGGGAAGGGAGCAGCCAGACCCAGGGCCGCAGGTGCCGAGCTGGCCACGAGACGAAGCCGGGAGGGGCCCCGGGCCCCGGGCCCCAGCACTGGCCAGCACAGCCCAGCGGCCTTCTCCGGGCGCCGCGACCTGTCGGAAACCACTTCCTTTATGTCCCCACCAGCGCCTGGGGCCAAGGGGGCGGGCTGGGCCTTGCGGCGGCCCCTGAAACAACGGCCAGGAAACAGCCGCCCCACCGAGACGCTCCTCCGGAAGCTCGCCCTCAGCGTGGGCGCAGGGCAGGCCCCTTCCTCGCCGCCGGCGGCGCCCCCCGCGGTCCCCACCGGGCTCTGAGGCCGCTTCACGTCAGCTCCTGGACGCCCGTGACGCACAGGCCGCTGACCTCACCGGTGCGGTGGTGGGGGCAGGGGGGTAAAGCGAGCGCCCCGATGAGCAGGGCCGCCGGGCTGGGCCGCACGCACCCCCTGTCCACTGTCCACGCCGGCCCCGCCCGCGCGGCGCCAAGGCGGCCGCCGCTCCTCACACCCCGCAGGCCCACGCACCTGGACAGGCGTCTGCCCCACAGGTGTGGCCGGGCCCTGTTCTGGAGCCGGGCCCACGCTCAGCGGCGCGGCCTGATGAGATGCATATTTATTAGGGTCATTAAAAGTCGTTAATGCTCTGGCACCCTCGAGATCTCAGTTGCTTCATCCTTAATGAAAATGGACAGCTTTGTATTTTTAGGTGTGAAAAGTGGGATTTCACTCTGAATGCTTCCCGCCCAGCTCCCCTGCTCCCCCACCTCCAGCCTCCCACCCCCAATACTGACGCGTGGCCCTCCCTTCCAGTGTCTTCCCTGCACTCCTTCCCGCCTGCCTGTGGACCCCCAACGAGGGGAGGCGCCGCGGGGGGCTCTGAGCGCACCAGGGACCCGCCTGGAGAAGGCGGGGCTCTGATAGGACCCGCCCCGCCTCCAGGAGGGGCCTGGGGCTCAGTGCCGGTGCCCTGCAGGGCAGAAGCTTCTTGCCCCCTTCCCACCTGGCAGGCGGCTGTCCAGCCCCAGGGGCCCTGGCCTGTGAGGGCGTGAGCGGCGCGGGGCGTGCGGCTCTGCGAGCCGGACCCTGGGACGCAGCCTGGCTCTGCCCGGGCCGAGCTGTGCCTGGGAACCCGCAGCGGAGGCGAGGGCCGGCCGGGAGACGCGGGGAGCGCCCCGCCCACACACCCACTCCCAGCTCGGCCTCCCTCCGTGGCTCCAGGAGGGGAGAGGGGAGCCGGGCCTCGAGGCCCAGGAGCAGCGAGCTGGGCGCGTGCCCCGGAGCCGGAGCCCGGAGCCAGCAGCAAGCTCCTCTCCCTACGCCCCAGAAGCTCCTTCCTCGCCCTGGCGGGGCTCAGGCTGCTTCAGGTCAAGTCCAGCGTGGAATGTGCCGTGTCCACACGGGCTGGCGGCAGGGGCGCCCTGGAGCTGGGCGCGGCCCCTCTCCTCCAGCAGGGAAGCGTGAGGGCACCGAGCGAGCGAGAAGCCGGATGGAGCCAGCGGCCAGCAGCAGGGCGCAGGCCCCTCCTGTGGACACTGGCGCTGCTGCGAGGCCCCATGCCGGCCCCTGCGCTCCGGCGAGGGGTCAGCGGGGTCGGGGCCTTCGCCAGCATGGACGCCCACGTGTCCTCTGAGCCTGCAGGCCTGGCTCAGCCCCCCGCCAGCTGGCCAGGCCAGCAGGGCCAGTGCAAGGACAAGATGGAGCTGGCTGCGCCCCGTGAGGACAGTAACCTGTCCCTAGCGAGAGCAGTGCCCCTGCACACCCGCCCTCACACACCCACCTTGCACGCTCTCGCACGCCCAGTCACGCAGCCCGCGCACACCGGCTGCCCAGGAGCTTTCTACGTCAGATCGGGGGGGCATGAGGACCCCCCAGGCCCCACGGGTAGCGTCCAACTGCTGATGTCCCAGGGTGTTCCGGAAGATTCTGCATGCCCGGCTCCGGCCGCCCCCGTCGTCCAAGAGAGAGCCCGTCTCCTCACGTCCCCACTCGGGGCTTCGGGCGAGGCCGGGTCCCTCCCAGTGAGCAGGGGGAGAAGGCGGAAGGGACTGACCGCTGGGGTCAGCAAGGACAGAGAGGACACCCGCGTTCAGCCGCACGTTGATGGACGGCACCTGCTCGATCAGCCCCGGTGACGCGGCAGCGCCTGGCTCAGCGGCTCCGGCTCCGGCCTGCCGCGGCGCTCTCCAGGCAGGAATTTAGGAGCCACAGAGGACGGGAGACGGAAGCCTCATCTGTCATCTGCCCGCGGGGACAGTGGCAGTTTGAAGAGTCTTAGCACTCTGAAGGTCAAGATTAAAAACCAAGTAATTTATTACTGCTGATTTAGAGATTAACATTGTGCCAATTAATCAATTACTCAATGTAACGAATCGACAATTAATTGACATCTCAGCTCCAGCCTGGCAGAGCTTCCTGGTTTCCATCGTGAATGACATGAAATCTCTAAATTGAAAGGGTACGAGGATTTCTTCCAAGAGCAAAATGAAAAAGAATAAAGAAAGGGACACAGGAGCAACATCCCAGCATTTTAATTGGGGCAGGCGGGGCAGCGCCTGGGCAGCACCTGGGCGGCACCCAGATACCCGGCGGGCTGACCGCCAGAGGGGGCGCCTTCCACTCATGCGTGCGCCCCATGTGGCTCTGTGGGGAGCCCCATCAGGGGCTTGTGCACGCCCCAGACACCCACCTGCCAGGCCCTCAGTGCCTCCCCCGGCGCCCTGTCCTTCTGGGCCCTCCGAGGGGCTCCTGGGGGCCAGGGCCAGGCCCCAGGTCAGGACCGGGTGACCAGCCAGCCAAGGCCGCCCGCTTCTGCCCTGGGGCCTTGGCTAAGTCGCCACCGGGGCCGGAGCCAAGGGTCAGCTCCGAGCGGGCAGCACAGGGGTCAGGCCACGTGAGGGACGGGCAGGCTGGGAGGCGCTGGGGTTTGGAAAGACCTTTGCACCGGCTCCGGCTCTGGGACGCTCTCGGGCCTGGTTACTCCCAGCTCCTGGTCTCCGCGGTGGGGAGCGACCCCCAGGGCCTCGTGACCAGAAAGGACAGAGGCCTCAAGGCTGGGAGAAGGTGCAGGGATGGGCAGGCCGGCCCGGCAGGCCCCGCGCCAGCCAGGGGCAAGCAGGAGGCCGCGGCAGGGGCTGCCGTGCGGAACCCACAGCTCAGTCGGGCCGAGGAGCCTCGTCAAGGGCCGAGCCCAGCTCTCGAGGGGAAGCGCTCGGAAATCAAATCACAAAGGCGACCTGACCCGTGCGCTCGTCTCCTCCACAGCAGCGTCCAGCCCCGAGGAGGCCGGGCGCCCGCCCCCCGCCAGCTCCCGCCACGGCTCTGCTCGCCGGGCAGCTCGGGCGGCGTCCCGGGGGGGCCCAGCGGGGCAGGTGGCGCCTGGGCAGTGGCCGCTCAGGGGCGCCAGGGCGTGAGGCGGCAGCTCTGGGCCTTCCTGTCCACAGCAGCATGGGGGGGCAGAGGGCGGGGGCGCGGGAGCTGCTGGGGGGCAGTGCCCAGCACACCTCGAGATCAGAGGCTCAGGGCACCGCGGGCTCAGCACCAGGTGACCGGGCCAGGGAGGGGCGGCAGCCCCAGGGCCAGGCCACTCTGGGGGCAGCGCCGGCCAGGGCCGCCCCACAGCTAAAGGCGAGCGCAGCTTGTCCGGCCCGACTACTCCCTGGTGCCTCGGGTCAGTGAGGACAGCAGTCCCCGCTGTCCAGCAGAAAACTGCCCACAGCAGCTACGTGGCCTGGGGACCGAGGCCGTCACGTCCTGTCCCAGGCGGTGGCCCACCCAGGCAGCAGCTCAAGTTCGCTGCCCCACTGGGTCGGGGCGCCCCTGTGGCAGGAGAGACCGGCCCGCGGTGTCTCAGGCACGTCGCCCCCAAACCAGAGCGCTCCCAGAGTAGCCGGGCCCGGGCAGGCCCTGCTGGCACTGAGGTCTCAAGGGCCTTGGGGCTGGGCGGGGGCTGCGGAGAGCGGAGGCCAGCGCGCCCCTCCCGTTTGGGGCCAGACGTCCGGCCAGCACTGCGGCCAGCACTGCGGGAACTTGGGTCTGCCTGGGGCCGCAAGGCCAGATGGACCCCGAAGCACATTCGAGGCGGCCAATCGCACCCTCTCTCTGAATCAGCAAGCCAAGCTCTGCCGGAGGCTGAACCCCAAAATGAAATCCGGCACTCGGGCCTGTGCCCTCGGGCCGGCGGGCGCCCCGGGGTGGCGGCAAGGGGAGCGCCCCGTGTGGCTCCGCCACCAAAGCCCTCGGGAGCCGGAGAGGCCGGGAGCGGGCGAGCGCGCGGGGCAGCGTGGCTAATGTATGGCTTCTTTTATTATTCTATCATCTTTCATTAATCGCTGGCACCGTGCCTCGCAGTCAGCACTAGGGAAAGGGCTTTTAGTTAAATGTCTTAAATGAAACGACCACTTAGAACCTGCGGACAAGGTTGAACAAGGTTCACCTGACTCCAGTAAATCTTGTCGGGGCGGCACGGGCGGGAGGAGGCTTCAGGGGCTCGGACCCGCGCGCGCCGCCGCCCCAGCCTGCTGGTGCCCCAGCAGTCCCTGGGCCTCGGGGCGCCTCTGGCCGCGCCGCAGCCCCGCACCTGCCGTCAGGTCCTGCCGGAGGCGAGGGGCCGAGAGGGCAGGAGAGGGCCGAGCCCAGACCGGAGGGGGAGACCCAGTGCCTGTGATGCCCTCGCAGTGCCGGGGCGCCGCCCCACGTGCTCCCTCACCCCAGCCCGGGAGCCCGGGGGTCAGCCCCCCTTCCCTCGCGGGGAGCCAGGGGACGCCGCCGGGGACGCCGCCGCCTCTGGCTCCCCCGCACACACCGCGGGCCGCGCCCAGCGAGGCAGGAGGCACCCGCTCGCCAGTCTGCGGGTCTGGGGGACCGGCCACGCCAGTCGGCCCCCAGCGCGGCCAATCTGAGGGCCTCCCCTTGCGTCCCTCTCGGCAGCCTGGGCTCTGCGCCGCGGCCCCGCGCTGGGCTCTGTCCAAGGAGCGCTCGGACTCCACGACGGCAGGGACGGCTGTCCTGGCCCCGCCCGGCCTCCAGCTGAGCGGCAAACGCCATCGAAGGCCGGCTCCGTCCTCGCCTCAGCCCAGACCGGCCTCCCCTGCCGCGGGGACCCCGGCCGGCCCTCACGTCCGGCGGAAACGCCTCGAGCCGGCTAGTGCGTAGTTCCCGGCGTCCGAGCTCTGCGGAAGGAGGAGGGCGCGGGGCGGGGTCCGCGGCTGCGCGGGGTGCCCGTCGGGGGCCGGGGCGCGGGGCCGTGGGGGGCCGGGCTCCGTGTCCATCCATGATTGAGGAGAAAAGCAGGGCGCGGGGATGACCCGGGGGCGAGTCTGGCCGGGAGGGGGCGCTCAGGCCCCGGGCGCCGCTGCGTGTGCCGCCCCCGCCCCGGCTCCACAGAGCGCAGCCGCCGCGGAGGCCCAGGCTGGACCCCTGGGGTGACGGCTGAGTCTCCAGCCCGTCCCCAGAGCCGACGGCTGCTTGGCCCACTGGTCAGGGCTCACCTGCCCCGCGGGGACACAGGCCGGGGCCCTGGCCAGCCCAGCCTTCCAGGGAGGGATTGGCAGTGAAGGGAAGGTACCCCAAAGGGGCTTGCCGTTTAGCTGGCTCGGAGGCTTCCGCGACAGGCAGGAATCAGGCCAAAACGGGAGCGCACAAGAGGGGCGGCAGAGCAGCGCCCCAGCGCCACCGGGCGAGGGGCAGGAGGGCCCGGGAGGGCACAGCCAGCTGCCAGTGGTGTCCGCCGCCGACTTGAGGGCCGGCTTAAGCCCCCGCCATCAGCCTGCACCCCGGAGACCAGACCCCTCCCTGCCCGTTGCCAGCCGCTGTCCCTGGGGGGAGGTTCGGGGGCGTCTCTGTTTTGGGGGGCCGCAACCCAGCGAAGCTTCAGCGGCTCCCTAAGCAGAGAATGGGGAGACAGTGCGGGGGCAGTCACGGCTCTTTCTGTTACAGGGCGCCCCAGTATACAGTGGGGTGCCTGTCTGTGAGTTCTCACCCATGGGCTTGAAAGGGACTTGTAAGACGCAACTGCAGGCACTCACGATAAAATTAATAAAGGGCTTATTCACAGTAAGGGAAGGGAAAGAATAAATGGGTGAGCGCGCCCTGCCGTTCCGCCCAGCTGGAACCCCAGTGGCCAGCGGCCCGGCGCCCAGCGCACACGTCCGGCTGTGTGCCCAGCGTGGCTGCCAGCTGCACCTGTCCCCAGGACCTCCCTTCCGGGATGACGCATCATGGGCTTGCAGTCCTCGGGTCTCTGGTCTGATGTGGGCGTGGGGTCTGTAAAAACCTCTCTGTGTGTTTTGTCCAGGCCGTCCCTTCTCCCCCAACATTTCCAGAAATTGGGGGCCTCCTCAGTCGCGCAGCGGTTGGCGCTGCGCTGTGGAGCTGCCGGCAGCGGTGACGCCAGCGGCGACGCGAGATTCCCACAGGGCGCGGCAGACCCCTCTGCCTCCCCGCTGCCCCCTCAGCAGTGTGCTCAGTGGGTCCACTCTGTCTCTGGGGAACCCTCTCGCCGCCCCACGCCTCTGGCCTGTACCCCAGCTTGTGTGCAAAAAAAATAAATCTTTAAAAAAAAAAAAGTTTGCTGTGCAGCGACGCTAGGCTCGCGGGCAGCCGCAGACAGGCACAGAGGGCCTCGCTGGGGGCAGCAGCCAGCGCGGCGGTGCGGACTGTCCTTGAGCTCGCCCCGTGTGCGCCCGCGTGTGCGAGTGTGAGCGCGGAGCCTCGTGTAACAGCAGGGCCTGGCGGGCCGAGACCGCGACCCTGTGGACTGCGGAGCCAGCTGCAGGCGGGCGGGGGACGGCCGGCCCTCGGCGGGGTAACAGCTGCCGCGAGCACCCGCCGCGCCCCGGGACACGCCGTCTCTGGGCCGCCCCGGCCTGCAGGCGGGGTCGAGGACAAGGACGTCTCCAGCCGCAGGAGACGTGGAGGTCCCGGCCGGCTGCGCCCACGTGCCCATGTCCCCGCGGCATGCGCTGCCCAGCGGCCGCCGCTTGGAGAGGGCGAGCACATCCTGCCCTCCCCAGGGCCCATCCCGTCTGCTCTGGGGAAGCGGAGCGAAGCGCGGCCGCCGGGCAGCTGCTAGCCGGGCGCCCGTGACGGGCCGCCCAAGTGCAGAGGGTTTGCCCGTGGACAGAGGCCTGGGGCTCGGTTCCAGCGCACACAGTGGGGCATCTCAGTTCCACCGCACATAGTAGGGCAGCCTGTTTCCACTGCACACAGTGGGGCAGCCTGTTTCAGTGCACACAGTGGGGCAGCTTACAGTGGCTCCTGCAGGTGCCTGTGACCTGGGGCTCAGCCCCACAGCTGGCCGCTGGCCCCTCTGCAGCCCCTCCCAGGGAACCTGGGCTTCCTCACAGCATGGCCACTGGACATCCAAGCAGACGAGTGCCCCCAGGAGCCGCAGGTGCCCAGGACCCAGCCCAGGAGTCGCGGCTGCAGCCAGGGGAGGCGCCGGAGGCTCGCAGCTGCCTGGGTCTGCCCACCTGCAGAGCCCAACTGCTCCGAGAGCTCCGTCCTGGGTGCCAGCCGGCCCTGCGGCACGGGGGCAAAGCCTCACCGGAGACAGAAGGAAACTGTGCAAGGCAGAGCAGTGACAAGGAGCAGAAGAAAACAGAAAATAGATGAGCCACGCTAAGTGGCGTCTGCAGAGCTGGGAGAGCAGACGCGGGTTCTGGCACTGAGAGAGGGCATCGGCCGAGGAGGGCCCTGGCCGGCGGCTGGGAAGGGACCGTCCGGAAAGTTTGGCAGATAGAGTTGAGAAAATCTCTCAGAACAAGGTACAAAAGGCAAAGATGGAGTTGGAGGGAAGTGAGGATGTTGGAGTGACCCAGGAAGGCAAGAAGCATTTGACTCACCTGGAGCTTGAGTGGAGGGAGGGGGTAGAGAAGAGGGGGTGGGAGGAAGGGGAGAGGGGGGAGGGGAGGAGGGGGGCAGGGAGGAGGGGGAAGGGAGGGAGGAGGGAGGGAGGGGCCCTAGGTTTTGCACTGCTGAGCGATGTCCTTTTCCCTCCGCCCTCCCACCGACCCCACTTCTGTCCAAGTGCTCCCCTTGCCTTTGGGGGGACACAGGTGACCGGGAGGGGCTTGCTCTGGCCTGGAGGAGCCCGCGGCCTCCCGAGGTCCAGTCCCTGTAGGAGCAAAAACCCGCCAAGCACCTTCCTCCTCACACGCGGGGTCCGGCTCCTCCGCTGCGGGTGGCTGAGGGGCGCCCTGGGGCTGACCGAGGGCCGCTGCAGGCCCAGACCTGGGAGAGGCCCGCTGCAGAGACCAGGCCTGGCGATGGAGGGCCTCGGTCAGCGCGGGGACGCGGCTGGAATCTGGGCAGGCGGCCTGCCTGTCCGCGGTGGTGCCAGCGGTTACTCGCCAAGGGCAAGTGGAGGGAATCGTCCGCTCATTTGCCAGCAGAGACAGAATGAGGGCGGCTCGTCTGTGCTTCCCCTCCAAGGAAAGGGCTTCAGGAAGGCCTCGCCCCGGGGCTGGCCGTGGGCCTGGCCCCCCCAGGGGCAGCCCCCGCCGCCCTGCCCATCCCCCTCTCCCTGCACCGGGGAGGGCAGAGACAGCCGCGGGCCCCTCACCCGGCGCCCAGCGGCGCTGAGACCCCTCCACGGCCAAGCACTGCCCAGAGGTTCTCTGCTGAGCCTCTGGCCCCAAGAAATCTTAGGACCACGAAGCCGTCCCTGTTGGGGGGGCGGCCAGGTGTCCGTCCCTGGGCGCGCTGGGCGAGCGGCGCCTGGCCCTGGCGGGAGCCCTGGGGGAGCAGCGCACAGTGGGGCTCTCCAGGCGGCCCCGGCTGTGTGCGCGGCACAGGCCTTCTTAGCGGCTGCCCGCGCTCCACCCGGGCGCCCGGAGGCCGCTCGTGTCCAGGGCAGGGTGCCCCAGGGCGGGAGCCGGAGACCCCCACGAGGGGTGCGCGATGTGGCCGTCACAGGTGGAGCCCCCGGGCCGGGCCGGCGGCCGCGGGCAAGGTTGGCCTCTGCGGAGAGACGGAGATGGGCTGCCCGGGCCGCGTCCTGCTGGTCGTCCGCTCGGGGCCCGGTGGGAGGCGCCGAGAGCAGGCGGCGGAGGGGGGTCTGCAGGCCCCGCAGCCCCGGGCTCAGCTCCCAGCCTCCAGCCCATCTGGGGGGCTGCGGGGGCAGCAGCTGTGCCCGGCCCCCCAGGCCGCGCCCCAGCCCACAGCTGCAGCCAGCTCAGCGGCAGATGCGGCCACCTGCGGAGCACCCACCTGGCCAGGTAGCTTCATCAAAGGGAGAGAAGATGTTTAGGGGAGCCTGTGGGTTTGGGGGCCCATAGTTTTGGGGGCTCACCGCTTGGGGGAGCCCACAGTATCACTGACATTCTTACTTGGCTCTTTCATGGAGTTGGGGCGACCCCATCTGGGTCAGGGGACAGGGGTGCGGGTCTCTCTGGGCCTCTGACCCCCAGGAGCCGCCGAGCAGGGGCCTGATGCCCACCGGCCCGGGGCAGTAGAGCCAGGACACGCACAGACCCCGTTGAGGAGTCCACTGCTGACCAATACTCTCTGGGGCCAGGAAACTGTCTGGGGGACGAAATATATCGGCCTTCAATTTCCCTAAAATCCTAGCGGGAGCCCTGGGCCGAGAGCAGCGGGCCGTCCTTCACACCAGGACAGAGGGCCGCAGACCCCAAGCCGGGGGCAGGGAGTTCTTGCGTCGCAGTCCTGCGCCCCCGGACTGGCCCTGAAGACCCGCAGGCTGCGGGCGGGGCGGCGGCCACCCAGAGGCGGGTCACGTGCATGGCCGGCACGAGCCCGTTGCCCGCGGTCGGGGTCCGGCGCGCCTGCGGCAGGCGGGGTGTGGGGGAGGCGGCCCGGACCCCCGTGTTTATGTCCGGCGTGAACGTGAGCGGGAACCCGCGCCGCGCCCGCCGCTCAGGCCCGAACAGCCGTGGACGTGGGCGGGGCAGCGCGGCCGTCGCCGGCTAGTCCTGCAGACGTTTTGGGTAGCGGACACACCTCGATCCTCAGGCCACGCTGGACTCCATAAGGAGGCGCAGGTGACCCCCACTTTGGTCAATGTCTGGAGAAGCGCGGTCCGGCCGCGCCGTTTTCTGCCGCCCCTGGATTCCGTGCTGAGTGCGGCCAGGTGCGGAAGGCCGGCCCGCCCAGCCCCAGCCCCAGCGCCCCAGCAGCCACCGGCAGGCCCACGGCTCCTGCTGCCTCCAGCTGGCCGGTGTCGCGCGTGCCCCTCGTCTGAATCGCGCCAGAAGCCCCGGGAGGGGTGCAGAGGGGGAGGGTCAGGCCAGGTGTGAGGCCCCGCCCAGGAGGGGGCGCCCTGCAGCTGCGCCCCTGCAGCATCCCCGGCTCGCCGCTCGGGGCAGAGGCCTGGCTCCCGCTGCGCCTGCAGCTTCGGGGCGCAGAGGGGCGGCGCCAGGAGGACCCCACGGGCCCAGAAGGGCTCCACGTCTTTTAGACCACCCGGACTCTTTACGGAGACAAAGGCTTTTCTTAAAACACCCAACATGTGCTCGCAAACTGACAGCGCAAACAGCAATCTGCGGAAAACACTTGCGCGTGCGGTGGCCGCAGCGGGGCTCAGCGCGCAGAGCTTTGCCAAGTCCGCGGGGAGCTGCGGGCTGCGGGGAGGGGCCGGCGCGGCCCGGTGGGCGCTGCAGCCCAGGGCCTCCGGCCTCCTGACAGACGCCCCGGGCTGGACCGCGGGGCGGTGCTCCCCGCCCCCACCGCCTCTCCGCTGAAACTGCCAGTCACGGGAGCGCTCGGGGCGCGTGTGGTGCCCGCAGCTCCGAAACCGCGCGGGGGCCGCCGCTGCCAGGGCCTGGGCACTCCCGCCAGGACCGGCTGACCGCCTCCTGACCCCGGGGAGCCGCGGGCAGACGCCCCCGTCCTGGAGCGGGGGTGGGGCTGCCACGCTGGCCGCACCCCGTCTTCAGAGGGGCCGCCTCCTGCCCCACAGCCCTGGGCCTTGGGGGGCCCTCGGGGGGCGGGGGAGCGGGGGCATCACTGAGCGCAGAGCAGCACCGAGGGGCCGGGAGAGCCGGGAGCCTCCGAGGACGGCGCACTCAAGGGCCCTTGTCAGGGGCAGCGTGCGCCCCCGCAGCTCACTGCACCCCCGCAGGGCTTCCCGGCGGGGGGCCTCGGCCCAGGCCCCACCCACACTCACCTCCCCCTGGCCGGTGCCAGGGTCCAGGGACCCCACAGCCAGTCCGGTGCCCACTCGCGGCGGGTGAGGCTCCCAGCGCAGGCACAGAGCGAGCCTCTCCATTCGGAGGCGGGGACTCCCCTCCGGCGCTGCAGCAAACACCCCAAACTCAGCGTTTCAAGAGAACTCCCCGCCTCGCAGACCCCAGGCCAGAACCCCGCCGCGGTGTCGCAGGCCCAGGCTCGGGGCCCACCTCCCTCCCTCCCTGCTGCGTCCTGCCCCCTCCCCCCATCTGCCCCAGGGCCTCACCCCTGCGTCTGTGGCTGCCTGTCCTGAGACCCAGTCCCGGCACGGGGCCAGGTCCAGCCCACACCCCCACACATCAGCCGGGACAGGACGCGGCCTCTGTAGAGAGAGGCAACGGCCCCAGTCTGGAGAAATCCCAGGGCCTGGGGGTCCAGGCAAGAGGTGACCCAGGCAGCCGCCCCGTGCCCGGAGGCCAGCCCCAGGCGGCCAGCCGCCGCCCCCGCCCCAGAGAGCAGGCCATCGATCGGGGTGCAGCTTCAGGAAAGCTCAGTATTAAACTGTCATTTTGTCAATAAAACGTCATTTCATCAGTATAATGTCTGGTGTCTGAATGTTTCTGCATAATTAATTCTGCAGCTGCATTAGGGAATGTTATACACAATATTAATCAAAAAGCAGTGTCAATAGAAGGGTCGTATATAAACCCAGGAGCGGGGACGGCCGCCCGGACCCACTCCCGCCGAGGCCTCCTCATCCGGGCCGTGTGGGCTTTGCCCCATAGAACTGCTGCTGGAGAGATGGCTGGAGGAAGAGCACCGAGAGTGATACAGAGATGCTCGGGGCGGGGTGGGGGGGGCGCTTCAGGAAACGGTTTTAATCAGTTGCTTTAGTGTTCAGGAATTCCGGGGGGCGAGGCCAAGGCTGATCAGTCCCGAGGGCCCCAGGCTCCGTCCGCCCGCCTCGCTCAGAGTGAGGGGGACACAGCCAGGGCCTGGGGGCGCAGTCCCGGGCTGGTCCGATGTCCCAGCAGCGCCCCCACCACACCCCTGCCGGCGCTGCAGGGACAGCCTGACTGCCGCCCGCTCACCCTCTCCCCTGCCCGCCTCACCTTTCGGGCTCTGCTGGCCAGCCTGGCCTCTCCTGTGTCCTCCTCGCCTCGGGCCTTCCATCACCCCTCCAGGGCCCTCCAGCCCTGCTCTCCGCCCCTCAGCCCTGCAAGCCCTCTCTCCGCCCTCTGCCTCTGCCACAGCTCGGAGGACACTGGAGTCGCCTTGGGCAGGAGAGGGGTGATACCCACGGTGGCCCCTAAGGTGGCGTCCTCTGGGTGAGAAGTGAGTGATTCCACGCTGGACGGTGAGGGGCCCTGGCCAGGCCCGGAGCCTAGAACACCCAGAGGCCGTCAGCAGCCCCGCCTGGCCGGTGGGTCTGGAGCTGCTCTCACTGCCGGGGCCGTGGCCCGGCTGGACGGCTGTGGGCCCAAGAGCCCGAGCAGTCGCCCTCGTCCCAGGGTCCCGGCCGGACCTGGGTGGGGCCCAGAGACAGCACTGGTGTGTCCGCCATGGACGCTGGGCTGGGCAGGCAGGCGAGGGTGCGAGCTGTGCCCGTCAGGGTGCCTGCCCCGTCCCGAGGCCCCACGGCCTCACCCAACCACTATGCGCTCCTGCGGCCCGCCCCAAAGCCAGCACCCGGGGAAGGCGTCAGCAGTGACTGGGGAACACGAAGGTCCGGCCCACTGCAGGTCCGCACCCAGCGTCCCCCCGCCCCCGGCCCCAGCTCGGCCACCCAGTCAGCGCCCAGCACTGCAGCGGCCAGACACCAAGGTGCCAGCGAGAGGTCATGCCCCTACTGCGTGCAGAGAAGCAGTGGACCAGCTGTGTGCTACGTACCTACTGCGTGCAGACTCTGAGTGGGCCAGCAGGTGCTATGTCCTACTGCGTACAGAGGCCCCGCTGCACACAGCACTTCACTGCTGTTCCCAGCCCCGTCAGGACCGGCGATGTCGCTGTCACACGGCCGGACGGGCCGGGGGACTCAGCGCACGCGTGGTCGGAGAGGCCTGCGGGCAGCGCCAGGCACGGTGGGGGCTCCTCCAGCTCCTCTGGCGCCGCTGCCGGGGGTCCTGCCCCGCTCCCGCCGGGCTCGCTCGTAGGTCTGTGTTGCAGCGGACTCCGAACACATCAAAGTGATGTTTTATGGAAAAGTAGATCAGACTTCTAGCCGCAAGAGTGAAATGAGGATATTACGTGGCCCGTTTTATGTCTGTTTTTGACTGGATGTTTTCAGAGACTGGGCTCAGGTGCGTGGTGGGGTGAGGCTGGTGCGCCTGGCCAACCCTCCTTGGCCGGCAAGACAGACAACACTTGCTCTGTACACGCTGAGAGGTCACCTGTGGGGGGTCACCTGGGGCCTGGGGTCGGTCTCGGGCTGTCACCGCTGATGCCTGAGTCCCCGGCCAAGGCGCTGCCCACAGGGCGCAGCAGACCCCCCTGCCTCCCCGCTGCCCCCGCAGCAGTGTGTCTCAGTGGATCCGCCTGTTCTGCTCCCCACTCTGTCTCTGGGGCGTCCTCACCCCTCACATCCGGCCTGCACCCCCGCTCTTGTGTGCAGAATAAATAAATCTTCAAAAAATAATAAAAAAGAAAAGGGTGTGTTTGACATGACAGCCCCGCCATGCTGTCGCGGGGTCGCCCATCGGGGGTTCCTGGGCTGCCGTGGCTGAGAGGGCTGGTGCCGGCCCCTGCTTTATTGAATTCCCTTCCGCATGCAAAGGAGCTTGGGAGCGGTTTGGGGGCCACGTGTTCCTAAGCCCCTGGCCACGGGGCGGCCCCGGGGGAGGCGGTCACCCCACGCCTCTGGCAGCAGCCAAGCAGCATGTGCCCTGTGGTGACGTGTGGGGGACACTTGGAGCGAGGCCGGCGTGGCCGTGGCTGGGGTTCTGACAGCCAGCGCTGCTGCCACCAGGAGAGATGGATAAAGGGCGCCCCCGAACTGCTCTTGGACGGAATCAAGAAATCCCGGCTGGAGTCTCCGGGTCTCCAGACAGCTGGGCAGGTGGCCGTGCGGGGACAGCGGGGACAGCGGGGACAGCGGAGGCGGCGGGGCCCGGGGCCGCCCAGCCAGGCTCTCGCTGGCTTCCCAGCGGCCTCCAGGGCCCACGAGGGCGCACGACCCTTTCCTAAAGCAGCGCGCTGCTGTAGATGCTGCGCGGGTGCAACGATCGGGGTTCCCAGGGAAAACGAGGCACTTGTGGCAAAGTTTAGAAGCAACAGACTCAAAAAACGTAGCGAGATCATGAACAGATGACTCTCTGGACACCGGGATCCGTCAAAGGCCCAGAGGCCGGGGAGGCTGGCAGCGGGGTTGCCCCTCGGGCCTGGCTCCCCAAGCACACGGGGCCTGGCAGCGGGCGCAGGGAGACGTGGGGCCTTCGCGACGCCAGGGCGAGCCTCCTCGCTCCTCTGCCCTTGTGGCTAAGGCGACGCGGGAGGGAGAAGGCAGCGGCGGTCAGGCGGTCGGGGACAGGCACGTCAGCTGCGAAGTGACCGGCCTCCCCTTCCTCTCGCGGGACGGGGGACGCGGGGCTGGACGTTCTTCTCCTGAACGCCTGTGGGCGCAGACGTGTCTGCTTCGCCAGGCGAGGGCTTCGGAAGACACCAAGACGCGGCTTCACGATGCCGGCCGCCTACCGCAGAGCAGACCGGGCGCCGCGCCCGGCTGGGGGTCTGTCCCCGCGCGGCCCCTGGGTGCCGAGGGCACACACGATCTCACATCCTGAGTCCTAGCGGCTAACGACGAAGCCCAAGGCAGCTACCGGGCTGGGTGGCATGACAGGTCCTGGCTGGCGCACCCCACCCTCTCAGCACCCCAACTCCACGTCTTCAAGGGCTGTGGCTCGAGGTGACGTGCAAGGCCGTGTGGCTCGAGGTTGATTTAGTGCATTATTAGCTGTTTATACAGTCCCGAAGCAGCACGTGACGTATGAAAAATGACTTTCCGATCTCAGGGAATAAATC
Organism: Scalopus aquaticus; assembly: GCA_004024925.1. Classification (NCBI taxonomy): domain Eukaryota; kingdom Metazoa; phylum Chordata; class Mammalia; order Eulipotyphla; family Talpidae; genus Scalopus; species Scalopus aquaticus. The sequence goes on from PVIJ01012647.1 coordinate 32,818, forward strand.
AGGGCCAGCAGGGAGCCCACTTAATACTTAACTTTAGCGGGTAAAATATTACACCTGTTATTATTCAGGGCAAACACGGTCTCTTCCATTTGTTTATTGAGGAAACAATTTATTTGAGAACATTTAATTGCAACAGTGAAGGCCGGCTTGGGGGTTAATCCCAGTTTATCGATGCAATTAAAAGCGGTGTGCTGCGTCCCGTATTTATTACCGAGGGGGGTTGACAGCCGGCGGAGGGTGCGGGAGGTGTCGGCTGAGCTATCTGCGCTCGCGGAAGCGTTTACTAATCTAATTGGGAAAAGGTTTCTAATTTGATTTTACTCGGAGCAATAGGGCTCAAATTGGCACACGGACCCGCCCCGTTTGGTTTCCTGTCAATGATTCACCCGTCTTCGTGCCTGCCGGGCTGGACCAGCCGCAGAGCCCCCGCCCCACCGCCGGCCCCTCCCCACCTGCAGGGGCCTGGCCCCTCCCAGTGCACTCCTGGGGGCCTGGCCCCTCGGGGACCACCTCCGCACGGTTTGGAGGGACGGGTCTGCGCGGCGGCTCTCCGAGGGGCCAGGAAGCCGGGCCAGCGGCCCCTGCCAGGCCCCCGTCACGAGACGCAGCCTCAGAGGCCGCCTTGAACGCCCTTGGCCTCAGCCTGGCCAGCCTGCCCTGCGCCCGCAGTTTTCGCCTCGGCTCTGGCCTTGGAGCGTCTGGTGTTTGACGCGCACCGTCCAGCCTGCAGACGCCCCTTCTTCCATTTCGCTGCCTTGGCTGCGCGGCGCGGGGTGGGCCTGCCCGAGCTGCTGCCTTCTCCTGCCCTCTGCCTGCTTCCGGCTGGTCTCCCCTGGCAGGGTGGCCCCGGCACTTGGCCTTTCTGCGACGACGGGCACCGGTACCCGTCTGGGGCATCTCCTGCCGCAGGGCCTGGGGGCGGCACAGCTGGCGGACGGAGGGGCCTTGTCGTCCCCAGAGCGCCTTGCCCTGCACCAACGACCCATCTCCCTCCAAGAGGGGCCGGCCTGTGGCTGCCCGGGGACCTCTGGGGAGCCCCGTGCGGCGGCAACAGTGGCGGGGCACGGGGCGCAGGGCGCGCTCAGCCCTGGCTCTGCCACCCGCGGGCGCGACGGGCGCGTCAGCCACAGTGCCGCAGCGGGCGCCCACAGCGCAGCGTGACCGAGCGGGACGACAGTGGCCAGCCTTGTCGCCGTCCACGACGAACACGGGGCCTGGGGCCAGGGGTCAGGTGTGCGTCCACCGCCTGCTCCCTGCGGCGACCCGGCGAGGACACAGCCTTCGAGGCGAGGACACAGGACCCGGCTGTCCAGCAAATCGCCAGGGCAGCAGGCGACAGGCAGAGACGCAGCCCCGGCCAGCTCCTCCTGGAGGCCTCTGGGCAGGCCCCCGGAGGCGCCCGGAGTCCTGGCCGCACCTGACTCAGTGGGGTTTTCTCGGCCTGGGTTGGGGCGCATCCTGCTCCCTGGAGCACAGAGGGGCCAGGAGCCGCCGCCCCAGCCTCCTTCCGAGCCCCGGGCCAGGCATCCGCAGGCTGAGCTGGCTTGGGCGGCCTCTGGGGCTGGGGTGTCTCTCCTGCCTCCCCACCCCTGAACCGCAGCCGAGGCTCCAGCACAAACGGGGCGTGTGCCGGGGCAGCGGGTCCAGAGTTTCCCAGGAGCCGGCAGAGCCCGCCTGGGGAGACACGGCCCCCGCCTCTGTGTCGCCCGGCCCTGGCTCTAACAGGGAGCAGGACCAGGAGGAGTTTCCCCTTCGCTTGTGCGTTTCCGCTCACTCAGCCCAGAGCCTGCGAGGAGCCTGCCAGGAGCCTTCGAGGAGCCGCAGTCCCCGCTCACCTTCGGCCTCCGCCAGGGTGCCCCAGAGGCAGCCCCCATCTCACCGAGGTGCTGGAGGGCGCCCCTCCCTGGGACAGGCACCTGTGGCCTCTGGACGGTGGGGGGCGCCTGGGCGGGCGCGGGGCGCCGCCCCCCCATCTTCGGTCCCGCCTCCCGCCGAGGGCCCACTTCAAGGCTGCCTGCCCCCCAGGCCCTCCCTGCCTTAGGTGAGCGCAGCTGAGGGTGAGACCCTTCAGGCTTGGAGGGGACGGCAGAGGGGTCTGTGGGCGCAGAGGAGAGAGGGAATCCTGGTTCCCGAGAGCTCCAGGCTGGAGGAGGGGGCCGGCTCCGCGGGGCCAGAACCCAGAGAGGCTGTTGGCGGCGGGAGGAAGAAACGCACAAAATAGCTGAGCGCTTTGTTCGCTCCGTGGGGGAAACGCGAGGAGAAGCGGGCTGGGCGGCTTCTGGAAGCGTCCCCTGAGTGCAGCTGGAGGTGGGGTGCCTGGGGAGAAGCTGGGGGGGCGGCGCCCCGTTCTGTCGAGCGGCCCCAAGGAGTGCGCGCGGCGGTTCTGCTCTGCGCCCCACCGGCAGACTTGGGGTGGGGTGCTGGGGCCGCTGCGCCCTGAGCCGGCGGGGCCAAGTGCCGCTTGGGCGGCACAGCGAGCGCAGGCGACCGAGAAGCGTCGGAGAGGCCCCTGCGCTCCCGGGGCGGAGACCGAGGCGGGCTCCACCCCTTTCCCCGGGACGGACCAGGCCAGCCCCGCCCGCCCGCCTGTTGCGCGGTGGGGGTTGGCCTGGGGGAAAAGAGCCTGGGGCGGGCGGTGGAGGGAGACCGGCCCACATGGGGTTTCAAGTCATCCTAGGGTCCCGCACGGTGGGGGGGGGGGGAGCGGCCACAGAGACACAAGGGTGGGGCACGAAGCAACACCCTATAAATCTTCCTGGGAGAATTATTCATTCTCCGATTAACTAACGTAGGGTCTCCCTCCCAGTTCAAGCTGCCGCTCCATCCCGCGGTTCTCCGGGGGTTGGGGTGCATAATGTTGTTGAGGAAACCACTGCACAGCCCCCCAAAAGCAAAGATAGCTGGCCGTCCGCGAGGGGCGGCGCTGTGCTCCCCTGCAAAGGACGAGGGCGGCGGGAAAGAAGACGTGGTCCAAACCAAGTTTTACTGTGATTTTTAAGGTCTTGGGAGGCAGCAGTGGGGAGCCCCTCCTCCACCCCTCCTCCAGCCCTCCTCCATCAGGCCGGGCGGAGGAGGGGGGGGCGGAGTGGTCCAGGAGGAAGGGCGCTCCGGCTCCTCTTCCCCTCAGCCCGGAGCTGCCCGCTGGGCCCCGGTTTCAAAGCGGGAGGAATCCCAGCGCAGCAGCCTGCCCAGGCGGCCGGGGCGCAGCCCGGCCAGATGTTAAGACAGATGAGGAAGGAGTAGTTAAAACCCACATTACGCGCTTCTGCCCGGTGGAGCGCTGCGTGTGCTGACCCGCACATTCTCACTGGAACGGACTCGAGTCACTTAAAATATTGCAACGTCGATAGGACTAATTAATTGGAAATAAGAAACGAAAGAATACAATTAAACGAGAAGAGAATCATTTTCTAATTTAATAGAGGGACATTTATAAAGATCACAAGCTAAAAGGCAGCGAATGATTCTATTGACATTCTATTAAATCAGCGCGGGCCGGCGGGAGGAGGGCGCCAGCCGCAGGCGGGCCGGGCCGGGCGGTGCTGGGCTGGGGCCGGTCCGCTGGGCCCGGAGTTGCGCGCCGTCCAGCCGCCGCTGCCGCGAATTTCCTCTGGTCTCTGCCCAGAGGCACAGCCGGCGGCCGGCCGGAGGATCCTGCCTCCCGCTGAGCCCGAGTTCGCAGATATATTGCAACAAAATTACTAATTGGAAAATGAAATTGTCAATAAAGCACCCCCCTGCGTATACAATATCCTTAAATATTAAGATATTTTATTAGGCCCATTTCCTAACAATAATTTATTGCAATAAAACAGACACTGCAGGTCCCCTTAAATTGTCTTTTCATAATGAATAAATTTAAGTGGGCTAATTAATATATAAACTCGACCGATTTGTCAAGTTGATTTGTATTTTAGTTAATTGTGAAAGTAATTACCACATGGTCAAATTAACAGCTTTCTGGAAATGACCAAGCCTGAGGTTTTATTTCCTTCCTGGGTGAAGAAAATTCATTTTTCCAAGCTCTTGATGTGATGAATAAAAGTCATAAATCTGGGTGATTGGTGCAGGCAGAGTCTAAATGGCTTCATATTTCATTTTAGGTTTAATAGAAATATTCATGCTCTGTTTTAATGAAATTAAATTGAGGGGGGATGGGCCGGAGGTGGCAGTGGCCAGGGCTTAAAGGGACAGAGCTGGCTCCTCCCCACCCTCTGGCAGGCCGAGGTCACCTCCAGGCCCTCAGGGGCTGGGGGGGCAGCCCCTGCCGCTCCTGCCCCAGGGGTGCCCCTGGCCCGTGCCCTCTCTCACACGCTAGGGAGGTCACTGAGCAAGGTCGGGGGGAGTCCCCCCAATAACACCCTCCTGCCTGCGCTCCATCGCTGTCTGTGGAAGCCTACAGGGGTGCACAGCTCAGCTTCCAGGTCTCCCCACTTACACCTCTGCTCCCCACCCCTTGAGACATTCTGCTCGGCTCTGCTCCCGCGTCCACCTGCCTCAAAGGTGACCGGCTGAGGCGTCCCAGCAGGCCGTCCCCTGCCAGGGGAGGCGAGAGCGGCGGGCGCTGTGGGCTCGCCCTGGCCCTGGTGTGGCAGAGCTGGGACCGCAGCCCCGAGGGGAGCTCCTCTGTGCGCGGCCGCGAGCAGACCCTGCGAGCAGCTCCAAGTGGTCGCCTGATGAATTGACAAAAACTAATCAGCTTTATTGGGAAACAGGTTAAGGGCACGGGCGTGTCAATAATTCTCCGCCTGACCCCCTCATCCATTAACCGAGGCCGCTGATGAGAGTGAGAAGACCCTCTCGCATTTTGCTCTGAAATTGCTTTCATAAACTCACCATTATTAGCAGTCGATGTGAGCAGCTCATTTAGAGAAGACATCCAGGCCCGTCACATCTGTCATCCGGGTTTATGTATCATTATCTCATTTACAGAATGTCGCAGTGTAATACGTGTTTTTGGCAATAGGCTTGGCCCTGCGCCTGGTCTGCTGCGCGGGGTTTAGAGTGGACGCGGGGCGCTCCTCGCGGCCTTCCTGCCGTGGGCGCTACACCCGCGCGGTGCAGAGGGCGAGGGCGCTCCCGACGGGGCCCAGGGCCGCCCCACACGTGCGCGCGCGCGAGCACACGCCCAGGCGCACACGCGAACGCGGCCCCACTCGCGCGCGCGCGCCCAGGCCGCGGTCCGGCCGCCCCATCTGCCTCCCGCTGGGGCCGCGCAGCCCCTGCGAGGGTTTGCTGCACCGGGAAGTGCGCCGCCTGCGCGCTCGGTGCGGCCGGGACCTGGCCCCGAGCTGGGACAGAGGCGCAGACGGCAGGGTGGCGTGCCCAAGGCGACCCCTGGCCTGGGCGGCGTCGGGTCTCCCCGCCCAGGTTCCGCCCGCCGGGCGGCGCAGGCCCAGCTGCCCGGGGACGACCCGCCGGCCCGAGGCCCCTCTCCGCCCTCCGGGGAGCTTGGGGAGGCGCTGACCTCCCCGCCCCTGGGCGGTCTCTCCCTCCGCGGCCTCCGCTTGGCCCAGATGCGCCGGCGCTGGGGGAGGCCACCTGTTCGCCGGGTAATCATTTTAATGCAGGGGCCCGGCGACGCGGGGTTCGTGCCTCCTACCACGACAGACGGCGGAGGGCGGAGGAGCGCGGGGCCTTTCAGCGGAATTTCCCAGATGGGCTGAGGGGAGGCCAGGGCGGGTCGCCAGGGGCCCGTTAACGAGTTCATTAGCCAAATTATCTTGCCTGCAGCACCGCGGCGGAGGGCAGTGGGCCGCGGTGGGCGGGCCCTTCCTCGCGGTGGGCCTGGGCAGGAGCGGGGAGGAGCGCCCCAGCGCCCGGGCGGGCAAGAGGGGTCCCTACCCGGAGTGCCTTTGCGGGGGTGGGGGGTGGGGGTGAGGGGAACCCAAACATTCTGCCTCCCGGCCCTGTTACGGCTCCGCCCTCGCCCCGCCCCCAGGCAGGCAGGGCCAAAGGCCAAGTGGGGAGCTCTTAGCGGCTGGAGGTGTTGTAAAAGAGGCCGCAGTCAGCCTGGGCTGTGAGGGGGGCTGGGGTCAGGCCTGGCCTCTCCGCGGCGGGCGCTGCGGCCAAGTGCGGGCTTCTGGGGCCTTGGGGCGCGCTCAGTAAGCGGGGCGCCAGGGAGGGGTGTTTCCAGAGGCAGCGGGTGTTTCCGAGGCTCTGTTGCTGGACAGCAGCGCCAGCCCAGGCAGCGCCCAGGACCCCAGCCTCTGCCCGCCCCACTCCGGCAGTTTTGGGGCAGAAATACGGGGAGCTCCCGGTGGGAGGAGAAGGCCACAGGCAACTCAGGCCAGTGGCACAGCAGCTGCTGGACAGCCCGGCTTCTCCCTGCCGCGAGCCCCCACCGCTGGGAGCAGGGGCGGGATGGAGGGAGAAGCAGGCCCTGGGGTGCAGTGGCGCTGCCGTGGGGAGCCAGCCGGTCCTCCTTGTACCCACAATCCCCAGGTCCCCCCAGCCTGAGGTCCCGGTGTGCCTCCATGGGGAAGGACCTGGGCGGAGTGCAAATAATGAACTTGACCTCTCTGCCGTGTTGGGGAATACCCCCAAATGGTTCAGGAGATCCGGCCCGGTCCCCCAGTGCCGCAGCTTCTGCCTCTTGAGCACTGCTAAGTCGACGGGCAGCGCCACTGCCCACCGTGACCACAGCGCCTACGGCCCGGCGCCCGGTCCCAGCCAGAATGCACCAGAAAGTCCCCGCTGAAGCGCCCAACCCCGGCAGGTCCCGCCGCAGCCTGCAGGTCAGCGGCACTGTCTGGCAGAGGGACACTGGCCACGCCGAGGTCTGGTCTGGGCAGTCCTGGGTGGGCTTGCGCCCGGCCCTCCTGGGTGGGGAGAGTGAGCCCGAGGGCTGGGCGGATGCACGGGCAGAGCCGCAGACGGCCACTGAGCTGGCCCGGGGTTGCGGCTTCCAGGGGTCCCCCTCTCTGGAGAGTCCCCAAGGTGACTGCAGGGGCTCGGCAGGCTGTCACCCCCCCCAGCGCAGGAGCCCTCCCTCAGCCCAGCCCCGCCCAGGTGGCCGAGGATTCCCGTGTTGGGGGAGGCGCCCCGGCGTCCTGGGCCGTGCTGGGTCTGTGGGGTCCCCCCTGGCCCAGGCCCTTTCAAGGCTGGTCAGGGAGGGGCCAGCAGATCAAAGGGCGGCACTGGGGCCCCGGGGCTGCCTGAGGTGCGGGGAGGGTGTAGGGAGGGGGTCCCTCCCCCAGCGCCCCGCCCTCCCTCAGGCCGAGGGACCCCAAGGCCACTGAGGTCCCCAGCTCCTCCCGCCTGTCCAGGCGCGCCCTCCTGCCCTCCTGCCCCTGCCCTGCCAGAGCCAGACGCAGCCCCGCAGCCGGCATTTTGGAGAAACCCCAGCAAGTGTGTCCAAACGCCATGGCCAAGAGCAGCGGGGTGCTGACCTTGGACACCAGCGCCCCACCTGGGCCTCCTTCGGACACCCCGAAGAAAGATCGCACTGAAGTCGGCTTGCTGGGGGGTGTGGTTTCAGCCCTTCTAAATCAGGGTCTTTGGGCTTTGGGTCTGGACCCCGGCCTGGGCTGGGGCAGGAGTGTGCAGGGGTGTTGGGGTGCCCCCGCCCCCGCCAGGCTCACATCTGCGTTGGTGACTGCTGGACCTGCCCGGGGCACGTGGGGCGAGGACGCCTCCGGGGGAGACAGGTGTGCGTGTGTGCGCGTGCGCGTGTGTGCGTGTGCGTGTGTGTGCGCGTGTGCATGTCTGAGGTTCCAGACAGGAGCAGACGCTGCAGCAGCATTTTCTTTTGTGACCATTTGTAAAATCCCCGGCTCTCCTTTCTCAGAGGGAGCAGGACACCGCTCAGAGTGGCCCGGGAGTGGCCGGAGCAAGGACCTGGGGACTAGCGGGCACAGGGGCCAGGCAGGCTCAGGGGCCTTTGCTGCCCTGCTCCCGGCCCCTCCTGACGCCCCAGGGCTGGGACCTGCCTGCAGCGCTCTGCTCCCCACAGACCCAAGCCCTGCCCCCCCACCCCAGGCTGACCAAAACAGACAGGGGAGGCCACCCCAGCGCTCCCGGAAACACGGAGGCCCCAGACTTCTGAGCCCCCTGGCCCCAGACCACCCGTGACCCCCACTCTCTGGGGAGTGACGACTGGGGGCGCGCCGCAGGGCCTCTGCAGTGTAGGGGTGTCGGGGTTCAGCAGGGGACCCTGTGTGCTGGTCTGTCCCGTTGCTCTCAGGCCGCCAACCAAGGGGGGAGCAGGATTTGGAGAACAAAGGGGGAGTCTTAAAAAAACAGTGGGTTGGGGGCGGGAGGCGGGAGGGTTATCTTGTCTGCACTCCACCCAGCCTGGGAGAGCCAGGGAGAGGGGCTGCGGGGAGAGGGGCTGGGGAGAGGGGCTGCAGGTGGTCTCAGGAAGCTCCCTTCGTCCTGCCCCTCCCCCAGCCCCCGAATCTCTGCCTGAGGACCAGCCCCGCCCAGAGGGAGCCGGCAGGAGCAGGGGCGGAGAGGGTGAGAGACTGTGCTCCCCCTCCCCTGCAGACAGCGGGACACTCACTCCTAGGTGAGTGGCCTCGGCCCAGAGCGGGCTGAGAAACTCAGGCCTCTTTCTGACTCTCCTTCCTTGGGGAGCAGCGAGGCCACCGGCGGGGGCGGGGGGCGTGAGGGCAGGGGTGTGTGGCCCAGCTGTCTCCCCCCAGGCCCAAGCCCCCAGCCTGCACCCTGCGTGTGGACGCCCTCCTGGTGCGCAGCAGCCGAGGCCTGTCCAGGGGCCCCAGCAGTGGAGCAGGGCTGGGCCCCGTTCTGGGGCCGGGCGGAGCAGGGGGCACTGCTCCCCTTCACAGGTGGCCGTGGGCTTGGACGGGGCAGCGCCATCTGCCCACCTGCCGAGCTGCTCCCCACTGGCCTGTGCCCTGGCACAGAGCGGCCCCCCAAGAGTCGCCAGCAGCCTCCAGGCCAGAGCCATCTGCGCCTGAGGGAGCCCTGGGCTGGCCAGTCACCCTTTAAAACGCCCCCCTGTGGAGCCCTGACCCGCTGACCTCACAGCCTGCGCCCAGACTTTCCTGCATCCTCCACCCCCACAGCCCTTCCGGTCCCTTATTCCCTGCGGGGTCTGGGCCTCTCACCTGTGGGGAGGTGGGCGGTCTCAGGGACAAAGCCATGGGGAGCTGCTGCTGCTCCAGCTATTTGAGGCGTGGGGGGGTTTCTCTGGCCCTGCCTGGCCGCGTGCCCTTTCCTCTGCGCCCTCCAGGACCTGCTGGCGGCAGCAGGCGGCAGCTGCGCTTCCCTGCCTGGGGCCTGGGCTGCGGGGTCAGGGGCCTGCGGGGCGAAGGCCCCTGCTGCGGGCCACCTGGGCTTTCCGGGGCCCACCTGGGCAGCCCTCGCCGGAGAGGAGGAGCGTGGTCCCCAGAACCGCTGGAAGGGGCCCAACCTGGGCCACACGGGCCCTCAGCTGCCCTGTCCCTGGGCAGACCGGCTGGGGGAGGCGGCTCACACGCGGTGTGTCTGCCCCCCACACCCAATGTCCGACTCCCGGGAATGGGCGGCACCTTGGCTGTGGCCTGGGGACCCGCAAGGGTTCCTGCCCGGGGCCTGCTGTGCCCTGTCAGCTCGGGCGGATCTGCCGGACAGAGAAATGGGCAAACTCCAGCGCCCACGAGGAGACGGCGCCCGAGAGGGCAGGAGGCCTCGCACGCGCGGAGGGCGAGCCGCGACTCTGGCCGGCCTCAGAGTCTGGCCACCCTGGTGGTGCCCCGGCGGCTCCGCGCCCCAGGTGCTTAGGACCCCGCGGCGCAGGGGCGGGGCGGCGGGCGGCCCGACGGTGACAGGTGCGCCCCTCGGCCAATGGCGGGACCGGCGCCCCTCCCCGGGCCCCCGTCGCGCGCGCCAATCGGCGGCCGCGCTGCGCTTCAAGTGCGCGGAGGGGCGCGGGTCCCCGCCACGGCGCCAGCGGCCTCGGCGCGGTCGCCTGCGGGCTGCAGACCCGGCTCCCGGCCCGGCGCGCGGCGGCGGTCGGGCGCCCGCTGCGAGTTCGCGGAGCGCGAGGAGCCGCCCGGGGCGGGGCGCCCGAGCAGGCGCGGGCCATGGTCAGCCTCGGCTGAGTCCGGCGGCGACTTTGGTCCCGGCGCATCGCCCCCGCCTCAGCGAGCCCCGCCGCCGCAGCGCACGGACGCTGCCCCGCGCTGGCCGGTGCGCCCCGCCGGCCCTGCCCGCCGGCCCCGCAGATGGAGAAATCCAAAAATTTCCGCATCGACGCCCTGCTGGCCGTGGACCCCCCGCGAGCGGCCTCGGCGCAGACTGCGCCGCTGGCCCTGGTCACCTCGCTCGCGGCCGCCGCGGCCGGCCCGGGTGGCGGCGGCGGCGGCGGCGGCGGCGGGGCGAGCCGCGGGGCGAGCCGCAGCTGCAGCCCCGCGTCCTCGGAGCCGCCCGCGGGGCCCGCCGACCGCCTGCGCGCCGAGAGCCCGTCACCGCCGCGCCTGCTGGCCGCGCACTGCGCGCTGCTGCCCAAGCCCGGCTTCCTGGGCGCGGGCAGCGCGGGCGGCGGCGCGGGCGGCGCGGGCGGCGGGCCCGGGGGCGCTCACCACCACCCGCACCCCGGCGCAGCCGCCGCCGCCGCCGCCGCCGCCGCCGCTGCCGCCGCCGCCGCGGGGGGCCTGGCGCTGGGGCTGCACCCCGGGGGCGCGCAGGGCGGCGCGGGCCTGCCGGCGCAGGCGGCGCTGTACGGCCACCCGGTATACGGCTACTCGGCGGCGGCGGCGGCGGCGGCCCTGGCCGGCCAGCACCCGGCGCTCTCCTACTCGTACCCGCAGGTGCAGGGCGCGCACCCTGCGCACCCCGCCGACCCCATCAAACTGGGTGCGGGCACCTTCCAGCTGGACCAGTGGCTGCGTGCGTCCACCGCGGGCATGATCCTGCCCAAGATGCCCGACTTCAACTGTGAGTACCCGCGCGGCCCGCGGCGGCGGGGGAGGAGGAAGGACGCGCGGAGGGCGTCCCGGGGCGGCTCTCGAAGGCGCCTCGCAGCGGCACCTTGCGCTCCGCTGCCAGTGCCGGGAGAGAGCGCCTGAAGCGCGAGGAGCGCGGGCGCAGCCTGGGGCCTGGGAGGACTCAGTGGGCGCGGGTGGGACCGGCAGGGAATTGTGAAAATGGCCACGCGCGGGCCTGGCCTTCTCTTCCTCTCTTAACGGGAAGGAGCAGCGGAGGTGTGAGAAGAGACTCTAATGATTAACCCGAGCCGGTGGGGAAGGAGGCCGCTGGGAAGGGAGAGGGGCCGGGAGGCACCCCCAGCCAGGCCAGGCAGCCCCTGGCCAGGCTTCCCCAGAGGGGCGCTGGGAGACGCGGCCCCTCCAGGCGCCCAGAGCAGCCAAGGAGGCTCGGCTCCCGCTCTGAGAAGCCCAGCACGGCCAGCCGGGTCCAGGTGGCCCCTGCCCCTGCCAGGACACTGCAGTCGCCCTGGAGGCCCAGGAGGCCGCTGGCCGGACTGGAACCCGAGGGCTGACCCTGGGGCGTCTTCAGGAAGTGGGGGCAGAGACTGTGCGACCAGTGCCCAGGGCCCAGAAGCCAGGGCTGCCGGCACAGTCCCGGCCCCTCCGCCAGGTGGGCACAAGGAGGGCCAGCAGTCTGGCTCCCGGGCAGGATGAGGCCTGGACAGCCCGGCCTCCGAGTCTGGGTCTCCAGGCCTCAGGCCGCGGAAGCGTGGGGCTTTCTGCTCTCAGCCGCCTAGCACCAGACAAAGGGACCCCATTGTCTCTCCAGAGCGAATTTGTTTAGACTGAGGAGATGCAGCCTGGGGGGGAGGGGGGAGGAAAAAAGCGAGGAAGAAAGAAAACCGAAATAAACACTCGCCAAAATTCGGACCCCTCTGCTAGAAGCCAGGGCTGTGACTAAACAGAGAACAGCCGGGACCCCAGCGGCTGGGGGTGTCGCGGCCGGGTGAGAAATCGCGGCAGAGGCTGTTTGCGGCCGCCGCAGCCTTTCCAGCTCCGCTCCAAGAAGGCCCAGCGCCGGCCGCCCCTCCTGCCAGCGCCGGCCTCTGCCCGCTCTCACCTCTCAGTTTGGGGGGTGCAACTCCAGAGATGTCTGAGCCTGCCGACCCTGCTCAGCCAAACCCAGGGCCCCTGGACCTGGCCCGTAACCAGCAAGCTCCTCTGGAGAAAAGCCGCCCCGGGTGCCCTGGATTTCCCCGGCGGGTGCCCAGCACTGGCCGCAGGAGCTGCGGGCTCCGCGCAGACCCGCGAGGGCCGGCTCCCAGGCGTGGTCCCCGGCCTGGCGGAGCCTGAGCTGGCTTCCAGCCCGCAGACTGGCACCCTCGGTGGCAGGAGCTCCGTCCGATCCCTCATCTTGACCTGGAGGGGGCTGAAGGAGCCTGTGCCAAGCCCCGAGGGACCTGCGGGCACACTTGGAGCCTGCTCTGCCCCGGGAAGCCGGCGGCCGTCTCTTCCGGCTATGGAGGGCCCTTTGGAGCCGGGTTTAATCAAAGTTCTAATGTATTGCCAAGCCGGGGACTGGGGCCTGATTTAGCTGAAGCAGGGGCGTGGGCCTGCCCATAAAGCGAACTGCCCGTCGGGGGGCGGGGGGCGTGGGCTTGGCTCGGCTGGGCTGGCCCCTGCCCTTTCCTTTTCTTTCTTTTATCGTCTGACACTTGTCAGGCTCCTGGGAAATCAAGGGAAGTCTCCTTTTGAGGTCCTAAAGCTCCCTGTGATGTAACGGTGTGAAATTACGTAAAAAAGCAGGGCCCTCCGAGACAGCAGGATCTCCAGCCTTCCCTTGGCGAGAGGAGCCAGGCCCTGGGCGGCCCTGGGCGGCTCCAGGCCCCTCTGGCGGGGCGGGGCAAACCCGCTTCTCAGTGTGGGAGGGTCTGCAGCCAGACAGCCTCTCCTGGGTTTGGTCTTCTTGCCCCCCCCTTCCCTCACCGCTCCCTGCCCCTTCCTCTCCCCTCCCCTTTTCCCCTTTTCTCTCCTTTGCCCCACGGGGTGGCAGCGGGCACTTTCTTGGCGGGCAGGAAGAGGCCGGGGCAGCGGCCTGCTGGCCCCTGCGCAGTGGGCAGGGCTCTCCCCTCGGCCGCCCCGCGCCATCAGGCCTGGAAGAGGGCACAGACAGGGCCGGCTGCGGCTGCTGCTGCTGCGCTGGGGGGCGGCAGGCGTGGCCCCAAGAGGTGGGCTGGAGCGGGGACTCACGCTCTCTGCCCCCCAGCCCAGGCCCAGTCCAACCTCCTGGGGAAGTGCCGCAGGCCCCGCACCGCCTTCACCAGCCAGCAGCTGCTGGAGCTGGAGCACCAGTTCAAGCTCAACAAGTACCTGTCCAGGCCCAAGCGCTTCGAGGTGGCCACCTCCCTGATGCTCACCGAGACGCAGGTGCGCCCGCTCGCGCCCCACAGCCGCCTCGCACCTGCAGCCCTGACCGCTGTCCTGGGCCCCGGGGAGGCACAGGGTGCTGTCCAGCGGGGGTTCACTTGCCCCCCGGCTTCGCCGTAGAAAGGCACCCAGCTGGCCGATTCAGGAGGTTGGGGTGGACCTCAGCATCTGCAGTTTAGGGACCCTGCGCCTTCCCCTTCCTGCGGCCTTTGAGAAATTTTGTTCCAGTGAAAGAGGAAGGAGCATGCCGGCCCCAGCCTCCTCCCGGCGCCCGCAGAGAGTCAGGGTGCAGCCCCGCTCCGGGCCGGGGTGGGGGGCACTAGAGAGGCGCCTGGACCGCTGAGCCGCGGGGTGCAGGGCGGCGCGGGCCGGCTCTCACGCGCGCGGTGTCTGCAGGTGAAGATCTGGTTCCAGAACCGGCGGATGAAGTGGAAACGGAGCAAGAAGGCCAAGGAGCAGGCGGCGCAGGAGGCCGAGAAGCAGAAGGGCGGCGGGGCGCCGGGCAAGGGCGGCGCGGAGGACAAGGGGGGCGCGCAGCTGCTGGGGGCGCCGGCGCCGGGGGACAAGGGCAACGGGCGCCGCCTGCGGGACTTGAGGGACAGCGACCCCGAGGAGGAGGAGGACGACGACGACGACGACGACCACTTCCCCTACAGCAACGGCGCCGGCACCCACGCCGCCTCGTCCGACTGCTCCTCGGAGGCGGACTCCCCGCCGCCCAGGCCCGGCGGGCCCGCGCACCAGCCCCCGCCCCAGTAGGCCCGCGCGGCGCCCGCGCCCCGCCCGCCCCGGCCGGCCGGGCGCGCGCCTCAGCCCCGGACCCGGCGGGACCCGCGGGACCGGCGCTTCAAGCGGGAACTCTCGTTCTAATTTAACCCCGGTTTGTGCTGCGGGGACTGGGCTCGTGAGAGAAGCGCGAGCACCAGGGGGCCGGCGGCTCCCCTCTCCGGAACCCGGCGAGAGGGAGAAACCACAGTGTTAAACGACCCCCGCCCCGAAACCGCTCCGGCAAAGCCGCTCTGAGGATGAAAGGGAAGGTTTGTGCTTCAGTGTCTTAAGGAGGAAAGAACTTCCCGTCTGCACCGTTCAAACTGCTGGAAATCGGAGACCTCTCCTGTCTTTATTTTTGTACATTGTATTTATATATATATACAGAAGCGTCTACTTATGCATGCTAAATTATTTAGCTTCTCCGGTCGCCCGGGATGGAATGTAAAATAAATCGTTTTTTACTGGAAGGGCGCGACTCTTCCCGGGAGTCCCGGCCGCAGGCTCTCTGGCTCGGGCTGGGGGCGCGGCGCAGGGGCAGCACAGGTGAGACCTGGACAGCCAGTGGCTGCGGGGTGGGCGTCGCGACTCCGCCGGGGGCAGGTGGGCCGCGTAGGGGAAAGCCGGGCTGGGCGGGAGGCGCCGGGCTGCGGGGAGCGTGACCTGGACTCCGTCCTCAGCGTCCCGCCTCCTCCGACAGGGCCTCGGGGAGCAGGAGGTGGGAGCCGCTGAAACGTCTCACAGTAGAAGCCGCAGACTCCCCCGATTGGCCCTCGGGCGAGTGGGGCGCTCTCTCGGGCGCGGGCCGCGCGTTCTCCCGGACTTCCAGCCAGGCGGGGCAAAGAAGCAGCGGCCGCTCCGGCCCCACGCTCCGGCCCCAGGGCTGCAGCCTGGGTCCTGTCCTCCCCCCACATCCCCGCCGGGCCTGGAGGAAACGGGGCTGCGCCTCCCGCCCTCTCTCTGCCTCCCTCCTTCCCGCCTCACCTGCACCTGGGCGGTGAGTGACTCCCCGCCTCTCCCTCCCCTGCCCTCCCCCCTGCTGATAAACGGGTTCACCAGCCCGGCGCTTCATTTGGGTGATTACCACAGGGTGAGCGGGGCACTCCCCTCCTTCGAGGCCAGGGTGAGATTTATCTCCCCTCTGGCAGCTCATTATCACCCGCTCCCTCCATAAATTCAGCTCCGCCAAGGCCGGGGCGCGGCAGGCAGGGTGGGGGCTGCTGTGGGCGGGGCCTCGCCGCCTCGGGGTCCAAAGGTGCCAGCGGGGACTGGACCAGTCGCCACGGAGGGGGAGCTGGGCTGAGGAAGGGGGGAGGCGGGAGGTGGAGGCCTGTGGGGTAAAACCCTGCGTTGTGTGCACTCCGCATGTTTTTTTAGAAATTTGTTTATTTATGCATACCAGAGCTGGGGTGCAGGCCAGAGGTGTGGGGGTGAAAGGAGTCCCCAGAGACAGAGTGGGGAGCACGAGGGGGTAGCGGGGAGACAGGAGAGATCTACCACGCCGTGGGAAGCTCCCTGGCCGGGGATCGAACTCGTGCTGCGGTGGCTGTGGACAGCTCCATAGTGCTGAGACTCAACCCCTGCACTCCCAGGGAGGCCCCCCTCATCACCTTTTTTTTTTTTTTTTTTTTTTTTTTTTTTAAGATTTATTTATTTATACATACAAGCTGGGGTACAGGCCAGAGGCATGGGGCGGTGAGAGGGTTCACCAGAGACAGAGCGGATAGCAGAACAGGCAGATCAGAAATACGCTGCTGAGGGGAGCAGCGGGCGAGGCAGGAGAGGTCTGCCGCGCCATGTGGGATTCTCCCCAGCCGGGCGTCGAACTCGCGTCGCCGCTGCCAACAGCTCCACAGCACAGCGCTTAGCCGCTGCGCCACCGGGGAG